>CAUYQV010026341.1:0-21011 GCA_963574575.1 Galagoides demidoff | reverse complement strand
ACCATGTCCCGCTAATATTTCTTACTGTTTTTGTTTTTTAACAGACGTGGTCTTCCTATGTTTCCCAGGCTGATCCCTCAAACTCCTTGTCTCCAACAGTCTTCTTGCCTTAGCCTCTCAAAGTGCTGGGATAACAGATTTGAGCCACCACACTCAGTCTAACACTTCAATTATTGATATACAGTTTATTTCACAGTTAGATGCCATTTTTTCTTAAAATAATTAGTTTTATTAACTTTATGAAACCCTGAGTTGAAAGGCCCCTTCAGTATCATCTTGGACATGTATTTAAGGTGGTGTTTCCAGCAATTAATATTCTAGTTTCCAGAGTGGCTAATGTGGTGTGAACAAATGTGAATGTGAAAGAACCAATCCCTTAAGATAAATCTTAAATGGTTAACTGGACTTAAATTTAAAATTGAGTCATCCATTTTCTGACTAGAGGTCATACACAGACTCCCCAAACCTACACCTCTGTTTAACTTCAGCACTTGCAGAGCTCGCCTGACCCAACACGTCAGAGCCAGCTAGGACCCAGTAGTAACAACCAATCAGGTCTCAGCTGCATCAACCATTCAGAACTGAGCTGTGTCAACCAATCAGAACTAAGCAAAGGAGTCCTTCATTTGCATAAACGGATCTGATTGGGGAGCTGGGCAGGAACTTTCATCATAAAGGGCAAGTCCCTCCTTTGTTCTCTGAAACTTTCTTTTGTCACAGAAAGCACGCCCACCCACCCCCACCCACCCCATCCCCGTTTTGCTGTTTACTGGAATAGTCTCTTCCTCCAAATTCCTTTTCAGAGAAGTTTTGTTCAGTTATGAGCTTCCCCTTTAGGAAGAGTCCTCCAATAAATCCCATTCCTCTTTGGCTGAAACATACTGTAATCACAGGAGTTTCTGGGAATACTGCAATCTCAATTTCATTGTGTTTAAGAATTGTCACCTTGGCTCCACGCCTGTGGCTCAAGTGGCTAAGGCGCCAGCCACATACACCTAAGGTGGCGGGTTCGAATCCAGCCCCAGGCCCCCAAAAAACAACAATGACGGCTGCAACCAAAAAATAGCCAGGTGTTGTGGCAGGCGCCTGTGGTCCCAGCTATTGGGAGGCAGAGGCAGGAGACTCGCTTGAGCCTAGGAGTTGGAGGTTGCTGTGAGCTCTGATGCCACCCCACTCTACCCAGGGGGATAGCTTGAGGCCCGGTCTCAAAAAAAAAAAAAAGAAAAAGAATTGTCACCTTTTTCTTCTGCTCATTAGAAGATACTAATTACATAAGTCAGGGACTTTAAGAAAATACCCTGCGGTTTCCATCAATAGGTATGTGGGAGAAAGTGTCCATGGTAGTGTCCATGGTAACATTCGATCATTCACCAGGGCATGGTGATTCTCTTTATAATTCCACATTGGATAAAACAGTGCAGTAGAAGCTTTTGCAGCTTTGCCTACTGAGTAGCAAGAAACACAGGTCGTGTCTCATTGCTAATGTGTATGTGGAGGTGGATGAGGACCAGTGCCTAAAACACATGGACGCGAGTCATTTGCTTTTCAGAGAATAGCGTGTCTTGCTCTCCCACAGCCTCCATTAGAAAGAAGCACTTGGTCTTCTCTGTATGCCGTGTGTGTGTCTGTGATAAAAGTTATCATAAAGAGGCAAGTTGAAGAAATTACAATTTTGATTTTTCTACATATTGAGAAAGGTGACAGATTGAAACACCCCAGGCCCCCTTGTTGCTCTGTGAGAGCAGTGGAAAATGTGTGTATTTCCTTTATATCCCTTCACTGAGATTCCTCATATTTCCTTTTCTTATCTCAGCTATTCCCTCTGAATCCCACAAAATTTATGTCTCCCTCAATTGCTGACCAACACGGTGGTTTGGAAAGATATGTGTATGTTTAGCTTAAGGACTGTGTTTGCAGTGGCTGAGAAGGCACGATGCCATGGGCGGGCGAGACCACCGAGAACGTGCAGCAGAGACTTGGACGTAAAACGGAAAGCCTGGATCCCAGTCCCGCTCCTTTTCCCCGGAGTGTGATCTCATGCAGGTTGCCCTTAAAGCTTCATAAACCGGTTTTGGTCATTTGTTAAACAGACATACTACCGCCAGCTTCACGGAGAGTAAGAAATAAATTAGAGGATGTTCATAAAGGCTTTATTACAATGTCTGAAATATAGTAAGTATTCTGTTGCGGCATATTATTAATAGTTAAAAGGAACGCAAAACTGCTGCTAGCCAGAACCTGAGGGCTGAAAATGCTGGCCCTTGTCCCCGTGGCTGCCTGCCTCAGAATCGCCAGCGTCTCCGGAGCCAGGGTGAGCACATCCTTCTACTTTCCCCTTGTTCTTTGCCTTGTTTCCATTCGAACACTCAGGACCGTTAGTGGAGAAGATCTGAGGGAACAGGACAGTCAAGGTAGCATGAAAAGTAACTTTCTTTCTGTGTTATCCACACACATACTTAACATGCGTGTGGTATCTCAGTGACTCAGACCCCAGTGAGGTCCACCACCACATCTTCTCAGTGTCAGGGGCTCAGGTTTTATCTCAGGTACTTGGTGACTGTTGTTTCAGATACCAAACACCCAGTATTGCCCTCTGAGTTTTCCTCTGATCTGTAGCTGAGTCTTCAGATCCTTCTTTACACAGACATAACCGCAGCACTGTTTCTATGCTAGAAGCTCCGTGCAGCTTTATCCTTAGGGGAAGAGCTCTCCCCTGAGAAATGTATCCTCTAGTCACAACTCTTCTTGCTCAACTTGAACCTTGGGCCAAAAAAAAAAAAAAAGATTCTCTGCATTCACCAGCTTCCTGCTTCAAGCTGATAAGCAGCACACTGAGGAACGAATTTCAGAAGGAGCAGCATGTAAACACGTAAATCTGATGCGGTAATGACAGCATGCTTGCCATTGCTCCTGGTTTCACGGCACTCTCGCGAGAAAAACACATCGCGGAGTTAATTTCAAAACCACCTACATTACATTAGAATAGCAGCTTGTATTCCAAATAGAACACCTCTTCGTATGCAACTAACTACGGATATACCCAGACAGCAGCTTCATCTTTACTACAGAAAAAAAAAAAAAAAAAATAGGACTTTTATAATCTGGTCTCAGTTCCCTCTTGCCATCAAACTTCATAAAGAAAAGGAAAACTTAGCATCCTTTTAAACTTGACATCGTATTCTATTAGTCACTACCCTGGTGCTTGGAATTTCCTGAAATTTTTGTTATATTTGTTTTTCTCAGTCAACATTTAATAGCCTAATGTTTTCATTAAAATGAGATTTGAATAAAATGGTTCTTTTTAAAGAAGTGACTGGAATTATATAGGAGGATTTCAAGAGTCAACATTAACTAAAATAAATGCCTTGGAAGAGAAACATAATGGATGAATAATGATATTTCTATTTTGTTGAAGTCAAAGCAATCTTATACATATGGATTATGCCAATCTTATTTGCATATTATTATAACTCAAAATTTGCTGTTCCTTTCCTTAAAAATAGTACTTCTTGCTATTTTTTAAATTATCTTCATCATAAATAAGATTTTGCTGCTGATTTTTGAGTTCCATGATCTACCATGAATTTTCATGTCAGAATCACCAGCCCCACTGCATCTTCTAAAATTGAAAACCCCATACTCAATTACTGTGTATAACTCTCCACTATGATGTATAACAGACCACTCAAACTCAAGAATTAAAAATGGCATTTCCACTATTATCTCTGTCCCTGATTCTTTTTCCCAATTAATATTAACATCATATACCCAATTACTAAAACCGTTAACTAACATGTTATTCTAGAAATCCTCAGGTCCTGCTGATTCTATATGTGAAATAACCATAGAAACTATCACTTTTATTCCCAGTGAAACTACCCTGGCTCTCATCATATCCAGACCAGATGGTAGAAAAGATTCTTAATTCACTATAGCCCATCCTTCAATTTTCTCCTCTGAATTAAAAATCATGACCTTTCTAAGAACAATTGATTCACAAGTATATTTTGTTATATATTTGAGATACAGCAAGCATGGAGCTCACAAATCACAGTGCTTGTCACAGAATGATTACCAAATAAAGGTGAACTCCACCTTTGGATACTGTAGCATGTAACGGACTTTTAATGCGGCAGTGATAAAGTGGTATTGGAGGATTTTAGAAAGATGGTTCTTGCTTGGTTTAGAGGATTATTGGACTTGGAGCTGGGTAAAACTGAAGAGAGGAAAAGTAAGTTCAGAAGCTAGAATACCAGACCAGGACGTTCGGGACATGTTTGTGAGTTTTGCCCACAGAAATGATGAAATGGAGGTGGCTTTAGTGTATTTGGATGACTGTAACAAAATACCAGAAATTGACTGGATTGTAAACAATGGACGTTTATTTCCCTTGGTTCTGGAATCTGGAAAGTCCACTGTCAAGGCACCAGCAGTCTCAGTATCTGACAAGGCCTCGCTCCCAAATTCTTAGATAGTGACTTCTCACCTGAATTGTCTTCCCAAGGTGGAAGGGGCGAGGCAGCCTTCTGGGGTCCCTTTTGTAAAGGCATTAATCTCACTCCTGAGAGCTTCCCCTGATGACCTCATCACCTTCCAATGGCCCCCCCCTCCTAACATCATCTCATACAGTAGGCAGGAATTTTGGAGAGACACAAACTTTCAGATTATAGCAGAGGCAAAAGGGGACAGATATTTAAAAAACAATAATTGGAGAGATAATGGCTGTTAGTTTAAAACATTATCATTTTTGAAATCATTTGAGGCAAATTTGTGTGATGTCAAAAGAACAATTCATGAAAGAACCCTTTAAATATCATCATTTTAAAGAACAGGAAAACAACAATAATAGTAAAACCAGTACAGGTATTAACAATTACTATTTTTAAAAAAAATGACAATTGCTTTGCCTATACTACCTCATATAATGTGATAGTGAAGCTGTTTCATATTTAGAAGAGAGGAATAAACAAAAAAAAATTCAAAGAGAAATGAAATTGTAACATTTATGGAACACTCAAAGAGGTTAATTCTATAGACTAAGAATCATTTCCTTTGGAAGTTAAGAAGTTACCTCCTATTTTAAGAGGAAAGATTTAACAAAGTACTAGAGGTGAATATTATGTCATATGAAGAATAAAGGTAATTTGCTTAGAAAATGGAGAAATTACTAGAGAGAAGGATTGAAGGATTGCCTATAAAAGATAAGGTGCTAGGTTGTTTACGAGAGGAAGTTGTAGTGTTTACTTTTGTTTTGCTTTATTTTATTTATTATGTTATTTTTTTTTTTTTTAATTGGAAAACCTTAAATGTCTTCAACGTAGTGGAAATGGTAGTAGAGATGAAGTCAAAAATACAGGGAATATCTGAGTGAGGTATGAGGTGAAAAAAATCACAGAAACAGCAGAAAGATTAGTCTTATGGAGTAGGGAAGTAGGGGAGGGGTGGTCATTTTATGCTCTATTTGAAGGGTAATGAAGTAAAAACAGATAGGGATGCAACTAAGAGTGAAGGGTCATGAAGGATGGAAGGGGTTTATGTTTGATAACTCTTTTCTCTATAAATAGGAGGTAAGATCAATGTTTGCTCCCTTTTCCATTTTGTTTTTCTTTGAGGCAGTCTCATTTTGTCACCCTCCTTACAGCGCTGTAGTGTCATAGCTCATGAAAACCTTAAATTCTTGGGCTCAAACTGTTCTGTTGCTTCAGCTTCCTTGGTAGGTAGGACTATAGGCACCCACCAATAAAGTTGGGATATTTTTTAGAGACAGAATCTCACTCTTACTCAGGCTGGTCTTGTACTCCTGAACCCAGGCAATCCACCTGCCCTGGGCCTCCCAGGGTGCCTATTGTATTCTTTAGGTCAGCTTAAGGAGCCCATCTTCTTGACTTCCCTTATGTATTAGATGGTGATAAGATTATCTCTTGCTGGGTTGAGGGAATAAAAAGACAAAGATCATCAGTATTGGCATGTGTGTATGTGACCTTCCCAAATGCTCTGCCTACTTCCAGAGGAGCTAAATATCTACACTAATTCATCCAGTAAACATTGGTTAAATATCTATGTCAGATATTGTAACAACAACTTGGGTCTATGAACATCAAGAAGGGTTGAATTCAGCATCCAGTAAACCAATGACAGACATGTTAAAGAAAAGCACTGAATAACTTCATTAGTAATTGAAAAACATTACATTGCTATAGATAATCGGTAGGATTAACAATCACAATCTACCAAATTTTAGATACATTGAATATTAGAAATGGAAGGTGCTTTAGACAGTTATCATTTTTGACTCCTTGATATTATGAATTTGAAAGATAAAAGAGGAAGATAAGAAAGTTAAAAGGTTTTGCACCATAAGAAAGCTAAATCCACAAGGACTCCAAAAGAAATTAATGCCCATCAGGTTAATCACCTAAATCCCAGAGTAAATGATATAATGGGTTGTAATATTCAACACTTAAAGATAAGACACTACTCGAAACTGATAAACGTAGTTTTAGCTTAGGTTCTGGGAAATATGCCTGGGTGGTAAATTTCTTTCAAAGTACAGCAGCCCGTAGGAAATAGCAAATGAGATTTAAAAAAGAAAATTTTGCAAGGTAATAAAAATGTCTTATGATGGATCACTAGTATGAAATGTAAGAAACTCCACATTCAGGGAGGTACTCTACAGAGACCTGGTCTAATTTTTCAAAATAATTTTGGATGAGAGGCTCTTCGAGTTGGCAAAAGCCTAGCAATCGGAACATTGATATATCTGCTATACAGGGAGGGAAGAGGCAGCATGTGCATGCAAGTTCTGAGGCTTCTGCTCCCAAGAGCAGAAGTGGGGGCTGAGCAGTGTAACAATAGTGGTAGACATACGGCTAGAAAGGATCTCTGATAACTCCTTCCTGAAAATAAATACATACATTTTACATGTTCTTTATTTTTTATTTAATTCATTTATGTATTTTTGAGACAGACTCTCAAGCTGTCACTCTTGGTAGAGTGCTGTGGCATCACAGCTCACAGCAACCTCAGGCTCTTGGGCTTAAGTAATTCTCTTGCCTCAGCCTGTCAAGTACCTGGGACTACAGGCACTTGCCACAGTGCAAGGCTATTTTTCTGTTGCAGTTGTCATTGCTGCTCTAGCTGACCTGGACTGGATTAGAACCCGTTTGTCCTCAGTGCATGTGGCTGGTGCCCCACCCACTGAGCCACAGGCACAACCACATTTTACATTTTCTTATGAGAACGCCCATCAGGGAAATTGTGGTATATCAGAAGTCAAGAAATCAGTCACCTTGTATTTTGAAGAGATTCTAAACTCCCTGCAGTATGGAATATGTTAACTGTGTAGTCAGATTTTAATGATTAACTTAAAAGAACTAAAGACCTTGACATAGTTGTTAATACTTAGAAACCAGCTCTCTAATGCCCAGAACTGCCTCCGCTGCTGTTTAGCTTGTCTGTAAAGGATTACTCTTACACCAGTATTCTGCCCTACTCAGTAAACAGTAGCAACTGTTCATAGGATTAAATTCTGTGGTGGTAGTGTAGTACAGATTTTTTTGCAAAATCCATTAATTCACATGTTCTTTAAGTCACAAATACACTAGGAGAGAAAATTCTTGCTCAGGAAATAAATTCAACTGCAATTTATATTTATTTTCAATTTCTTGGAAGGGATTAATACAGTTTGCATTGTATTAGGCACTGTGGGCCATATATGTATTTTTAAAATGTGATGAGTTTCAACGATATAAACTCCTCTAAGACTCAGAGGATAACAGGATATCAGATAGATAAAAGTGACTGGACAGGTACAGTAATCCCATCAGTAAAAATGAACACAGCAGTTCCCATGTATAATGCTTGTAAAACAATTTTTTAGCATTTTAACAGCAATATTTCAGACTCAAATCTGTGAATAAGAAAACCCACCAGGGTATAGTCAAGCTAGAGATTTGGAGAATATTAATGAATGCTAATTATTCTCAAGAATTCTTAGAGGCAAAAATTTAATGATGCATAAGTAAATTTAAAACTACTAATAAACTCCTTATGCTTATAGAATTTTACTATAATAAAGATCAAATCCATTTACAAATTAAGTCAATATAGAACTATGACCAATAAAATTGTAATTAGCACTATTAATATTATGTGATAGTAATGTTTTATAAAATAAATTTGTGACATTGACTTTAATTAAGTAAAAGCTTGATTCTTTAGAATTGAACTTGATGAACCATTATTTTAGTCATCATTACAATAATTATTGTTGTATTTTTTTTTAAAAAATTAACTTGGTTTTAAACATTTTTTTATTTTATTTTATTACTTTGATAGACTATCTTTGAAACTAATATGAAAATACTTTCAAAGGGGCCAGGGGTGGTGGCTCACACCTGTAATCCTAGCACTCTGGGAGGCCGAGGTGGGTAGATTGCCTGAGCTCGGAAGTTCCAGACCAGCCTGTGCAAGAGCAGGACACTGTCTCTAAAAATAGCCGGGCATTGTGGCGGGCATCTGTAGTCCCAGCTACTTGGAAGGCTGAGGCAAGAGGATTGCTTGATCCCAAGAGTTTGAGGATGCTGTGAGCTATGACACCAGGGCACTCCAGCAAAGGTGACAAAGTAAGACTCTGTCTCAGAAGAAAAAAAGACAAAAATACTTTAAAAGGTGTCATTCATTGTAGATACTGCTATTACTAATAACCTGGTATAAAGATTTGCAGTTAGTGTCCCTAAACCACATCAACTCAGTGACGGTGGATATATATAGGAGTACGTTCATTATCCGGGGTCTTGTTATGTCTCAGTTCTCCTCTTCCTTTTACTGTATGACTTATGGATACATTTTTGTAAATTACACCTTTATAAGATCTTGTTGACCAGATTGGGACTAATACATTAAACTAAAAGGAACATATTGGCATCCCTTTTTGTGGCAAATTCAGTTTACTAACTTTTCAAAAAGACTCCTGTGAAGGGGCAAACACAAAACATTAACAGAGGGAACACTAGGCTGTGTCAATGCGAGCAGCAGAATAATGCGCCACCCCAAAGATGCTCTGACCCTATTCCCAGAAATGTAAATATGTTACCTCACATAGCAAATAGGACTTTGTAGATGCAATTACAAACATGAACACTGAGATGGGGACTTCTTTTATTTTGGTTATCCAAGTTGATCCAATTTAATTATGTGAATTCTTAAAAGCAGACAGTTTTTCTTTTTTTTTTTTAATGGAGATTAGGGACCAATGTGAGTTCATTTTCAGACTCTTGACCAACAGAATTGTAAAATAACAAATGCATATCTTTCCAGCAAGCAACTTGTGGTAATGTGTTACAGCAGCCACAGAAAACTAACACAGTTACTGGACAGGATACATAGAATGCCCCTTGCCACAACCCACAGTCTAGTGATGGATGTGATCAAATATGTAAGTTAACAGTGATGTACTTATTGCTAAAAGCTGGGGGAAAAAAGTGGTGTGATGGATTTAGACAACAGAAGCAGGAAAATAGATTCTTGGATCAAGGAGAGGACGATATCTAGGCAATTATGAGGCAAAATGGGAAATGAGCAATAATGGTCCCGGGGAGTTGGGGGAGGGGTAGTCAGCATGTGTTCCAGGCAGCAAAACAGCACAGCATGTCCTGGGACCTAAATTAAGGACAGTGCCTGAATGTGGTGTAGAATCAGATCCAGGGAAGGATTTAGGAACAGTGGAGAGGGATAAAGCTGAAGAGGTAGCCTAGGGTCAAATTATGTAAGAAAATCTAAGCTGACTTGTAGAGTTTAGAATTTATGCTTTGGGAATATGTTTTCTGCTGGGGGTGACATAATCTTCTAGAACTGAACACTTGTACATTGAGATCCTAGGGTACTTTACAATACACTAATGCCAGTTAGCATTTGATTACTTGGTAAGAACTGGTGAACTCCTTTTTTTTGCAATGATGAAATGATGAGAGATTCTGTTTCCTGTAAGACCAGAAGAGATTTTTAACGATGAAGAGGTTAGAACTACCAAACTCTAATTTTTTCTCCCTGTTTCACACACTTACCTTGTAATATTATTAAAACTTAAAAAAGAGTTTAGAATGCAAGCTATTTTTAATCTTTGGTTCAAATAGAAATTATCCTAACTGTGAGAAAAATCATCATGGGCTTATCTTTACAACACAAAATTTGCATTCAGCTTAGAATGGCTAAAGAATTACTCTCCAATAAGAAGGTCTTAAGTTAACTGTTACAAAGTTTGATCTAAGTGCATTACCTCTTATTTAGGTCACACTGGGGCAGCCAGTTAGGAAGAAAGCTTACATGACTGAGCGCTGGGAGGAGAGGCACTGTGTCCTTGCAGTGTGCACAGTTAGAAGAGAGAGTTTATCTTTCTCCTGAAAGGGTTTTCTATTTCCAGAGCACAGACATGGGTGAGTGAAGAAATCATTGATTATGGGCCCCATGGTAGGACATAGAAAGAGAAAAGCAACTAGAGGGGTTGTCCTTTCCTCTGGAGGCTGCATGGTGATGAACAAAGTAACAAGCTCCAAACAGCCATGTCCTTCCTTGGTGCCAAGAGGATCGGTGGAAAGAGCATGAGCAAATAGCAGGGCAAACCCAGAATTTAGGCCCCATAGGGCCACCGTCCTATTTTTGCACCTTCGGTCTTGGGAAAGTTATTTAGATTCTCTGTACTTTGGCTTCCTTGTCTGTACAAGTAAAGTATTTTTATCATTAAACTTTTTCTTTTTTCTATTAAATCTCAGGGTTTTGTTCAGGAGCCTCAAGGGAGGGGCTGAAAGGAGGTGACAGGAAGCAGGACTGCAGACAGAGAAGTCTCACGTGCCTGCTTCCCTGCCTGGCATTTCTATGCTTGAAGGAAATTCTGCCCTTAAAAAATTGTAAAGATCTGATAAAGCCCCGAAAAGCAAGATTCTGGGATGAAGAGTTGTGTGTGTGTGTGTTTTGCATTCTTCTTGCAGTTTGGCTTCTGGGATCATTTTAGATTCTGGTCAGAACGAGGCATGAGGGCTCCTGGTCAAAATTGCTTTCTACTTCCCTTGCAAGAAAAGCCAGAAATAGCTATGAGGAATAGATTTGATAGGGGCTTAACATGTTTCCCATCATCAAGAAGAAACTTCCAAACCTTCTAACCATTCCAGGAAGAAGGATGTGGGCAGAAATGAAACATTAGGTTGCATAGTATAATCACAGTTAATCTGAGTATAGTTTAGTCTAATAGTTTAGACTTTCAGACACCACACTCTTCTTTATTCTCTCTCTCTCTCTACGTGATTACCCCCCTTTGATCATTTCATTACTTATTAACAATCCCACAGGCCAAGAAAGGAGACAGATGTATAGCAACTACATTTAATTTTGTGTAGGATTAGCAACTTTTCCCAAGAGTTAGACTGGAGGAAATCCGGAAAGTACGAGCTAATGGAACTTTGGAGTTATTTGTCATTTTCAGTTGTTGATGCCTCGTTGCTGTTGAGTGAGCTGAGCGTGGATAATTGAGAGTCTGCCATCAAATAAGAGTCCTTGAAATTACTGTTTTAAATATAAATGATGGTAAAGTCAAGTCATACACACACTACTAACTTGTACTGATAACAGATGGATCCAGAGGTCTTTCTACTTATTCAAGAATATGCCATTTCCTTCCTGTCAGCCCCCATTTATTTAGTTGCAAAGCAATTAGGGATATGAAGACATATAAAGCTGGAGAAATAGTGCCTTGCCTTCCAGAATATTAATAAAAATGAGAAAGATGAGAGACAGAGAGAGAGAGAATATTCATAGAATCCGTGTCCAGAATTGTGAATGCTCCTAACCCAAACCAACTGTGCTGGGTTGAAGGATTCCTAGTTCAACTGCAAAGAGACTCTCTAAAGAGTAAAATAAACAACTTAAAATGTGATTCGGAATTACGGGTACTTAAGTCTTTCGCTTACTTAGAAACTTTCTGGCTTTTTTGTTTGCATTTCAATTTAATATCTATTAATAATTACATGGAAAGTGCATTTGAAAGTTTCCCTCCTTGCCCTGGATGACCATGTGTGTGTCCAGCAACTTTTCTCTGGAAACCAGGGGAGCTGCGTCTCTCACACAAGCCCACAAAGCTCCTTTTACTGTTTCCTTTGGTAGCTATCAATGAATTATGTAAAAACATTGAAATTTATCCCTCATGTTTTTCATCATAATATCAAGATAATCTTTACTTACATCATTTCTTTTTTAAAGTATAGATCTGCTACTTGGAGATGGGATTAAAGATAAAATCACGCAGCCGTCACTCCTCCGTTAGTTACTTTCCTGACTCAGATTGCTCTTTGAGATGCTCGGAGTGTTGGCGGGAAGCGCAGCTGTGTGCAGGGGCTGACCTGTCCGGCTGCTGTTTCCACGTTACTGAATTCTCAGGCAGCAGGTTCTAAGTAAGGACACACGGGAACCACACGGACATTGATACAGGACAGGTGGCGCCCCAGCCAGCTCAGCCGAGCGGGGCTGGAGGACCCACCGCCTCTGCCTTAGTGGTGTTGGTACCCCGGCAGCCGGCGGAGGAACCAGCCAGCTGGAGCGTAGGCAAGGGTGGGGAGAGCTTCCTTCCCCCACTGGGGGCTCCAGTAGCCAAAAGGACTAGACAACTGCGGGGGAGACGGTGGCACCTTGATGTCTCCTTCCCTTTACATTTAAGACTAAAAACAGAACCCCCATTTCCTATGCCTAGGTCAATTTCATGTAAGTTTCCTAGGCCTCAGTTCTGTGAAGGGACTGTGTCCATTCATTTCCTAGCCTCAACCCATGCACCTATATATACCGCTAAAGGAAGAGAGCTGGAGAAAAACAGAGAGCACTTTTCTCTCCTGACTTGGGTTTTCTCTCCCTACCAGGAACTTTAGTGTTTTTGTATTCTCTTCTGTAAGTAAATTCGGTCTTGCCACTAATCTGTGGTCCTTGGATTTATTATTCAAATCACCGAGAAGAAGAACCTGAAGTCTAGTATCGGATTTGGCGAGCCAACCTGGAGACAAGACGAAATTCCCGTATTAACTCGCTGGGTGGCCAGCCAGTCCTCAGATAAAGTCCGCAGGTCCATCCCTTTGTGAGGGCTGCATCTGTTCTTGTCTGTAAGAGAAACGTGATTTCATTGTCCCGTCCGTCACTGTCCTGCAGTCTATGACAAACATGGCCATAGGTGCCTGTATCTCCTGGATCAAGGCTCCCTTCAGAGTTATTCTGAATCGTTTCCGAGGTCTTCTGCTTACCGGGTCCCAACTGTTACAATTTAAAGCAGCTATTTGGGAAACTCAGGTTCATTCTCAGTCATCTGTTTCTTACCTACTTTTTACTACTGCGGAACTGGAAATTGTAAATGTAATTTAGACAGTACTTTGTAGGAATTTCCAGCTACACATTTTTACCTTTGCTTCTATAAAAAGTTGAGTCAGCATATTCTTGGGCCGTTGCCTGCAAGAGTAAAATGACCGATTATAGGGTCTCTGTCCTTTGAAATACAGGTTTTGAGCTGATAAAAAATACCATATAACACGCAGTAATTTCCTGCACTCTTCGAAGAGTCCCTCACACCACTATAGAGAGGCAGAGTGCTGTCTGTCTTCCAAGGCGAGGGTGGAGAGTGGGGCGAGTAACCTCTTCACAGTCAAGTATTCCAGTTACAGGGGAGCAGCGTTTTCATTGGAATCATCACGCAGCCTTATGATGTATCCGTTTCCCTAACATAGTGTTACAAATTAACACTTTTAGGATTATTAGAAAAAAAAAGAACAAAACAAGGGGGGGAAACTTGCATTTAATGGAGGTTGGGGGAGTCAGATAAGTGAAGAAAACGTGTAAACATTGTTTACACGTTTACTCGTCTGAACATGAAATGCTCTTTTGCACGTCTCCCCACTCGGCCACTTATTTTCCTAAATATTTTCCAGTGTAATCGTCAGTTCTTAGAGGCTATGAAGCCATGGACATGATATACTTTCACTTAGTTAGTCATTGCTTTTTCCCTTTACCAAGAAGTAAGAGCCAGCTTTACTGAACATTATTAAACACTGCACCTGTTCATTATAGGATGGGTGATTTGGGGCACGGCATTTAATCTCTCTATGACTGTTTCCTTAATGTTAAATTTGGGAGAATCCATAGGCGCTTCTCCATAGCTTACTTGTGATGATTAAAGCAGACGCGACGCATCCAACATAGAGAACCAAGCCAGCAAATAAGTGCAAATAAATGTTGTCCTAATAAAGGAACTTGTTTAATGCGTCCCAAAGTCCTACAAAGTCATTATTGTTCTCATTCAGTGTGTCCCCTTTCCAGACGCAGAAGGTAAAGCTCAGAGCTGCTTACTCAAAGAAGGCAGTGGGGTTAGGATGGAAGTCCCTCTTTGGCTTGCCCCAGACTACACTGCTATCCACTCTGATACCTTCTCTCTCATTTCCTGAGCAGCTGCTATTCCGATAAGCACGGTGGCTTTAGGGATTCCCATACAAACTCAAGTTTTAGTAGGATGAGTCCAAGCTTGAGAGACAGCCAAAATGGCTCAAATGCTGGCTTTGTCACTGACAGCCAGACCTTGTTAATTAATCTCTCTGAGCTTCAATTTCATTATTTATAAAAATTATGCCAACAGTAATAATGACTTTCCAGTATTGTTCTCTGTACTACATTAGAAAAATATATTATGTTGGAAACTGAAAAGGTGAAATAAAATCGAAGGAAAAATAGTTGTGTGTCATTAATGCAAAACACTCCGGCAGGTATGAGATAACAGTGTGGCCCAGACAGATTTTTTTCTGTCCTTATGAAGCTTGGACACTAGCTGTGAAGACCAAATTTAAACCAATTACAAGATGGAATATTTAAATAAAATTTTGGTAAATGCCATGAAGGAGAATTACAGACCTATGAACATGTACCACAAAGGGATCAGGTCAGTTTGTTGGCCGAGTGACTGTGAAAACAAGATCTGTGACGTGAGTTACACACAGGGAAATCAGGTTTTTATTAAGGTAAAGAGAAACCTTAATAAAACAAAGTGTACCTCTGTCCTGAATTAATCCATTAATTGAAGGGCAACCTCTCAGAGGAAACTCATTTGGAGTACATTCGAGTTCATTTTCTAGACTCTTAGAGATAATGAGTCAAAGATGGAGTTACAGAAATTAGGGACTTTCTAATCAGGGCTACCTTTAATTTGGTTAAAAAAATATGCATCTTATTCCTCCTGGAATTGGTATAGATTGATACTTTTCGTTTTCTATTTCAGACTGCCCTTTCTGTTTCCTTTATCATTCAGGAAGAGGCCTTTATAGATAAAGAAAAATATTATTCTTTATATCAAGACAACTAATTCAATTTCACAATTCTAGAAAGGATATAAAAACATTGAATAAAGAAAGTATTAGTTAACTGTTTAATATTAATGCCTACTAAAACAAAATGAGGGCAGGAAATGTTATAGCAACCGTACTCTGAATACGGAGCGTGAGTGTCAGCGCTCAAATTGAATGCATATACATTTTTTTCTGGTAGCGCTATGAATTCTATCTATTCATCTCTCTGATGGGATTATGGCATAAGCTCTTGCAAAGGAGCCATATTATTTGTCACTTCTAAAATTTTAATAAGTATAATTTAATCACACTGTGGGATGGAATAGCAGATTCTCCTGTTTTCTTTGCACGTGATTGCAGTTGAATGAAAGAGAATATAAATGATTTATGAGCATTTATAACCTCGGTAACTGGATGGCTACATTATTATAGTAAGAAATGTCAGAAGATAAAAGTAACCGTATTTATCAGAACACTCAATCTTTTCTTGAGATACTTGACTTCTTTAATATATTTTTAAATAAATTTTTCTTTTGAAAATCTCTTGATTTAATATTTTCACTTTTTTGGTAAAATGATCTACCATTCAGAAAATGGTGCTAAAAATAATATAAAGTTAAGGTATCATTACCCAAAAATAACTGCTTGTTAAAATTTAGAGTAAGTTTGAAAATTGATAAAAACATTCAATATATTATGCTAACATTGCTCACACTATAGTCTTGTGATTTATAAAACTTGTTCTCATGATTCTGCCTTTGCTTTTGTTCTCAATATTGCCATATAATAATTTCTCTCTCTCTCTCTCTCTCTCTTTTTTTCCTCTAATGATCCTTGCTTCAATTGAATCTATTTTATTGGTATTTTTACCAAAAGCAGTATTTGTTTTTTATTTTTAATTTATGTATTTAATTGACATGTACTAATTAGTTTTTTGTCAGATATTTTTATTTTACTAATTACTGTTCTTAAAAATATTATTCCTTTTTCCACTTTTTAAAAATATTTACCGGTTATCTTCAGGTGAAATTCTAATACATTTATTTTCAAGTTTACTTTTCATTATTTCAAAGTAAATGCATGCCTAGCTTTCACTACATTCCAGACAATTAAGCTATTGAGTACCACAATGGCTAAATTTGTGTCAACTTGATAAGGCTAAGGAATGCCCCAGAGTTCATAAAACATTATTGCTGGGTGTGCCTGTAGGGGTGTCTCTTAAGAGATTAGTATTCAAATCAGTAAACTGGGTAAAGAAGATCTGCCCTTCCCAGTATAGGCTAACATCCTGTCACCAGCTGAGGGTCTGCATAGAATAGAGGAAGGACAAACTACACCTACACGTCATGGACTGGCCTGGTTCTCCAGCTGGCAGAGGCCAGACTGCAGAGCTGCTTGGCCTCCATGACTGTGTGAGCCAATTCTCATAACGAATATCTTCGTATGTATCTATGTAACTACTATTGCTTCTGCTTCTATGGAGACCCTTATACAATAACTTTCATTGTCGAAAAAAATATTATTCTTCTCTTTAAATCAAGTTATAAGAAAGAGCATTTATACTTTGAAACCATCTTGTAAATCATTCTTATTTAAAAATAAATTAATTGTTTAAGAATAAGTATTCATATATATCTTTTAAACAATAATTTGTTGAAATTTATGGAGGTTTTTCTGAATAATTTTTTGAAATTTATTGAGGTTTTTCTGAGAGCTAATGCTGCCCTGTAATAGAAGTATATTAATGAAGATTACAATGTATATTAATTTTAAGTTTTAAAAACATGTAATCTCTGGGCAGTGCCTGTGGCTCAAAGGAGTAGGGTGCCGGCCCCATATGCTGGAGGTGGTGGGTTAAAACCCAGTCCTGGCCAAAAACTGCAAAAAACAAAAAATAAAAAGGGGGCAGCTCATGTTGGCTCAAAGGAGTAGAGTGCCAGCCCCATATGCCAGAGGTGGCGGGTTCAAACCCAGCCCTGGCCAAAAACAAAACAAATAAACAAACAAACAAACAAAAAAAGTATAATCTCTGATAACTAGGCTCAGGATTCAATATGTTATTTAAAATCCAAATAGATTTATTGAAACAATGAAGGTTATTTTTGTCTGTGTGATGTGTTTCTTATGAGACTATGATTAAAACTTTCACAGGATAATAAATATGTCAGTTTACCTTGTATATATAGATTTTGCTTTGCATGTATGATTTTTTGCTATTATTATTTAAGTAAAAATAATCCAATTAAATACTCTCCCTAATAATAAAATCTTCAACAAAAATAACAATAATCATAACTGTCTTAGTCTCTTCAGCCTGTCATAACAGAATACCACAAATTCAGTGCCTTATAAACTACAGGCATTTATTTCTTACAGTCCTGAAGGCTGGAAGTCCAAGTTCAAGGTGCCCACAGATGTACTGTGTAGGGAGGGTCTGCTTCCTGTTCACAGATGTGCACCTTCCCGCTGTGTCCTCGCTTGACAAGAGGGGAGAGGGATCTCCTTGGAGTCTCTATTATGTTGATGGAGTCACTGGTTCAATTCATGGCTCTGCCCTCATGCCTTAGTTACTTCCTGCAGCCCCACTCTCCCTCTAAATATTTCCTTATGGCTTAGGGTTTCAATGTATACATTTTGGGGAAACCTAAACATTCAATCCATTCTGATAATTTTTAGAAGAATAGAATATTTTATTATAATAATGTCCTAAAACCTTTTGAAAATAGTATTTCCATGACTTTTAAGAACTCCTTTTCTTTATTTTTTATTTCTTTCTTTATTATATTGGATTGGATTGGATAGCATTGCATTGCATCGCTTAGCTTAGCAGAGAATAGTTTAGCTTAGCATATACAGCATAGTTTAGCCTAGATAGGATAACACAGTGTAGCTTAGCATAGCTTAGCATAGCACAGTGTAGCTTAGCATAGATAGCACAGCGTAGCTTAGTTTAACACAGTTTAGCATAGCACTGCTTAGTGTAGTTTAGCGTAGTGTAGCATGGCACAGCTTAGCACAGCACGACATAGCTTAGCATAGCATATAGTTCTACTAAGCAATATACTTATACTGGGAATGCTATATCCAATTTTAAAATGTTACTCAAATTTACCATTTATAGACATACTAGGATGAATTTCTGCCACTCCATTTTAAATTTTTCTCACTAGTTTAGTTCTGTTAGTTCTTTTCTTCTCCCATTTTTTGTCATGTACTATTACACGTTTCTTTAAAATTGCTCGATGGTATTTGTCATCTAAAAGCCTTATTTCTCTCCTGCTCTTTGGAAATTTACAGATTGTTTTTGTACGATAAGTGATGAATTTTCAATTCTTTTTTTTCTTCCAGAAAAAAATCTACATAACTTTAGCTTTAGAGAAAGTTAATTTAGGGCTTGGTGTGGAGGCTTGTCCTTGTAATCCTAGCACTCTGGGAGGCCAAGGCAGGAGGATTGCCTGAGCTCACTGATTTGAGACCAGGCTGAGCAAGAGCGAGACTTCACCTCTAAAAATTGGCTCATCCCTGTAATCCTAGCACTCTGGGAGGAGTGAGCTCACCAATTACCTGAGCTCACCGATTTGAGACCAGCCTGAGCAAGAGCAAGACCTCACCTCTAAAAATTAGCTGAGTCCCAGCTACTGGGGAGGCTGAGGCAACCGAATCTCTTGAGCCCAAAAGTTTCAGGTTGTTGTGAGCTACGGTGCTACAGTACTCTGATGACTGTGACAAAGTGAGACTGTCTCAAAAAAATAAAAATATAAAATAAAATTAAAATAGAGTTAATATAAAATACTAACCTGTCACATCTTTTCTGTAAAATTGTTCTATTCCTTAGACTTTCTCTGTGTCTGCTATCTGTTTCATTGCCTCTAATATTTCCCCCCAAAGGAACCTGATTCATTCAAGGAATTTCTTTCCTCTTTACAATTCTTTGAGTATTCCAAAATTACTCATTGTTTTTTTTTTTTTTTTTTTTGGAGGGGAGGTTAACTTTTAATGGAAATTTCCTCATTTAGTTTTGGAATTTTGGTTGAGTTATTAATTGTAAAAATGTCTTGAAGATGAAAATCACAACATATAAATAAAAGTAGAAAGTGATGGATATCTCTAAGGGAAAAGATGGAACACTAAAGTAGCATGAACTCCCAAAGATGTATCAGTCTCTGGAAGCCCATGCAGCCCACCGGATGATAGGAGGGTCAGCACGGGCAGTGCGAGAGAGTTATTTCAACATGTGGTGCCAAGTTCCCTTGGAAACTCTTCTACTTACAGCTGGTAGATGGGACAAGTGTTTGAAGACACATCTGTTTCTTAAACTTCTGAACTGAGAGCAGCATGCTGCATATGTAAAATGAATGATTATGAAATACAATTCTTTACTGCACCACCAGAAACAACTGTCCAACTGTCCACTGTGAAAGGTGGGGTTACATGTGACAGCTTGCTATTTGGGCTATAGGCTCTTGAAGTTAAAAAAAAGGCAATTTTTTTCATTTCAGCAGCTATTCCTTTTTTAGCAACTTTTTTTTTTTTTTTTTTTTTGATACAGAGTCTTACTCTGTTGCCCTGGCTAGAGTGCTGTGGCATCAGGCTCCCTCACAGCAACCAAAAAGTCCTTTGTTCAAGCAATCCTCCTGCCTCAGACTTCTGAGTAGCTGGGACTGACTATCGGCACCTGCCACAATGCCTGGCTAGTTTTCTATTTTTGGTAGACACAAGGTCTCATTTTTGCTCAGGCTGATCTCAAACTTCTGAGCTCAAGAGATCCTCCCACCTCAGTCTCCCAGAGTGCTAAGATTATAGGTGTGAGCCACTGCACCCAGCTTAACATCTTTTTAATAGAGTAATTTTAATTTACCTTATTTCACATGATCAGCACAGGTGATATTCTCAAAATAACTTATTTTCTAAAGGTTACTGCCCTCTTAAGCCCAACTAAAAAAAAAAAAGTTCATTAGTAAAGATGAATGCAAAATGCATTTACCATAAATTATAATTCACTAATTACACAAAAGGGTTGAACAAGGTATCAAGATAATTTTTACTTTGAGAAGAACTCCATTAATTTGAACTAAAATTGTTATTCTTCTACTGTGAAGGTAAGGAGGTGTGGAGACCTGAGAAGGACTTCTGCAGGAGCTGCCATCGCCTAGGTGGTCCTGCTGCCAGACAACTACCAGTGTTTAATTTTCTTTCGGGGAATCAACCTTTTTCTCACAGGTAATGAAAACAGCATATGCAAACTTTGTAATATCAGAGAGATTTTATTTTAATGTTTGCTCCTTTTTGTTCTTTATTTAAGCTTGTTAATGAAAGGTGAATATAAATTAAGAAACTTCTAACAAGAAAATCTTGAAGATATAAAAGTGTGGCTCAGCGCCTGTGGCTCAATCAGCTAAAGCACCAGCCACATACACCTAAGGTGGCGAGTTCAAATCCCCAGCCCGGGCCCGCCAAACAACAATGATGGCTGCAACCAAAAAATGGCCGGGTGTTGTGGCGGGCGCCTGTGGCCCCAGCTACTTGGGAGGCTGAGGCAGGACACTCACTTGAGCCTAGGAGTTGGAGGTTGCTGTGAGCTGTGATGCCATAGCACTCTGCCCAGGGTGATAGCTTGAGGATCCATCTCAAAAAATAAATAAATAAATAAATAAA
>CAUYQV010026339.1:0-116700 GCA_963574575.1 Galagoides demidoff | reverse complement strand
ACTAACTTTACGGAGTGACTTTCATAAGCATGCTTAGGAGTTACTTTGGGTCTTTGACTAAAATTCATTTTTCTAGACTCCTTACTTAAATATATGACCTTAATCAGATATAGAATATCTTAATTTGTTGAGCCCATGATTCTTCACTTTTATCAAGCTCCCAGGTTATTGTATCACTATCAATCCCAGAGGCCACCCTTTAAGGAACACTGGTCCGTACCGTTTACAGTCTTTATCCATTCAGCATGATTCATGGTGAGCAGTGCTGCTGAGACTGGGCTAACAGGCGATCAAGCCCAAATACGGCAACGAAGAGAACAGACCAACAATGCTGAGTAACTTCATGGCCCCTTACGGTGGCATGTTGGATGGAGGATTGTCCTAAGAGTCTGAAAATAGGACCACAAACTCATTGAGGAAACCAGCACAAAAATTGCATCCAGGATTAGAATATTTTTAGAAAGTGAAGTACATATTTTGGAAATAGAATAAATATTTAATAAATATGTAAAACTGGAATGTAATTACACCCATAGTCAATGATTATGTTATAAGGTATCAGTTATGATATTTACAATTATATGGAAAATGGTCAACAACTAAGAAACCCCAAAATAGGAAAATGGTTAAGTTAGTTAGTAACTCCCATTCAAATAGCATATTATTTTCACTACACTAAATAAAGACAACATGTAGGATGTGTCTAAAGTTATAGCAAAAAATGATACTCTATACTGGTATGTTCGATATGACTGTATCAACATAAAAAAGCATAAGTGATGAAATTTCAGGTATTTTGAATTCTAAAATTTTTTCAGTATATGGTCTTCAACAAAATCAAATGTTAGGCCCTAAAACCTGGATTAGGTAAATCAATAATCACAATTTACATTTTAAAGTAAATAATTTTTAAGTCAAAAGGTTTTTTGATTTTTGCAATAACACCCATAGCTGACCAATTAAAAGAATCATTTGGGGAACTTTTGAAAATATGGTTTTCTGGCTCAGCACCTGTGGCTCAAGTGGCTAAGGCACCAGCCACATACACCTAAGGTAGCAGGTTCAAATCCAGCCTGGGCCCACCAAACAACAATGATAGTTGCAACCAAAAAAATAGCTGGGCGTTGTGGCGGGCGCCTATGGTCCCAGCTACTTGGGAGGCAGAGGCAGGAGACTCGCTAGAGCCCAGGAGTTGGAGGTTGCTGTGAGCTTTGATGCCACAGCACTTTACCCAGGGGGACAGCTTGAGGCTCTGTCTCAAAAAAAAAAGAAAGAAAATACGGTTTTCTTAGAAACTTGACAAGTGATTCAGTTTCTACAGATTTGAGTTGGGGCTCTGGGATCTAACTTTTTAAAATATTGTTCTGGAGGCAGGGTACAGTGGCTCACACCTGTAATCCCAGCACTTTGGGAACCCAAGGCAGGCAAACCACCTGAGCTCATGAGTTCAAGACCAGCCTGAGATAGAGCAAGTCCCCACCTCTAAAAACAGCCAGGCATTGTGGTGGGTACCTGTAATCCCAGCTACTCAGGAGACTGAGGCAAGAGAATCACTAGAGCCCAGGAGTCTGAGGTTGCTGTGAGCTATGACACCATGGCACTCTACCAGGGGCAACAAAGTGAGACTCTGTCTCAAAACATAGTAGAATAGAATATCATGCTGGTATCCTTACTGACTGACTAAGGTTAAAAACCACCCCTGTAGACTAAATGATTTTTGTTTTTAAGAATTTCTACAATGATGTGTATATACAAAAAAAGAAAAAGGAAAATTATGTCAAGTTCCAGAACATTTAATGTGTCTTATATGACATAGTAAGTAAAGTAGTTCAGAGGAGGGAAAGAGTAACATGAGGATTCCTTGGGATGGTCTTCTAGAACAAAAACCTTGAAAGCACTGGTGGCCGATGTGGGGACACTGTGGAAACCAAAAGCTTCATCATCATCTTTACAACTTTTCATGTTGTTAAGATAGGAAGTGGTGAGAAGGTGAAGCCTTGAGACACCTAGAGGTGTAATAACAAAGTGGCACCCCTTTGGGGACCAGCTTTCTTACCAATCTAAAGTACAAGTCCCCACCCCTCCCCTAGAGCCCCACGTCTCTTCCCAGCCTTCCTCTCCAAGGCTGGATCCTAGATATGAGACAAGAGATGGCTCCGGAGAGAAGGTGCTGCTCAGCATTTTGGGATGGGAAGGCATGAATAATCAGTGATCCTCTAATGAGGGAAAAGAAGGTGCATCAGAATGTTCATGGAAGTCAATTTATTACTAATGTTTACTAAAAGTTATTATGGCTTTTAAAAGATAGAGAGCCAATCAAAGAGCAGGTTGGACGTACATCTTTCAATCCAGGGTGGATCTGCTTTCTCAGAACGTGAAGGTAGAAGCAAGAGGCGTTCACTGATGGGACTACATATCCCTGGGTAAATCTACCAAGTATTTTTCTTCGGTGGAATCAATTTCTTTTGTAGAACAAACGTTGTTTAAACTTCTATTTTGCCAGTTCATGTTGCCTAAACTGACTTTTTATCACAGGTAGGACATAGTACTATGAAGTCAAGTATTCGTAAATGAAAAGTCAATACCAACTTGGTCAAGATTGACTATGGAGGGGGTGTAGATGAGCCTGGATGTCCTGGGTGGTGGTTTTGAGTCAGGCCTTAAGCTCCAGAAAAAGGAATTACACTTGGCTTTACAGTGAAGGTTTGTGAGGAGGATAATGAGAAGATAAATTTGGGTTCTGAAGAAGAAAATCAGCCAACTATAAAGAGATGGGTAGAAGGAAATGCAATTAGCATACTAATTAGCTAATTACCATGAGATGAAACCTGTGCTAGGCTGTTGGCAGGAAAAAGTGATAGAAGGTAGTGGTTGGTATAGAGAAATTCATCTTTAACTCAATTAGGGTTAATAGCCTCTGATCCTCTACTAAGCACCAGATTGTAGGCAACTGTGACATCAGCAAACAAAGTAAAGTGTATATTCTATCAAAGAGCTATAGACAAAGGTCTGCGTCCCCCAGAATTTATATGTTGACATCCTCAGTGGTTTAGGGGCCTTTGAGGGGTAATTAGATCATGAGATTGGTATCCTCATAAATGGGATTAGTGCCCTTGTAAGGAGAGGCAGAAGAGCTGGCTCACTCTCCTCCTGCCTTGTGAGAATTCAAGAAAAGTTGCTGTCATCTGCAACTCTGATGAAGGTTCTCTCTAGAGCCCAACCATGCTAGCACCCTGATGTCAGACTTCTAGCCTCCAGAACTATCAGAAATATAAATTTCTGTTGTTTATAAACCAGCAGTTTATGATATTTTGTTTCATCAGCCTGAACTAAGACAGGGGTAAATAAACAAAAAGAGCAATGGCTAATTAACATGATTAAAATGTGTACAATGTATAAGAATTTGGAAATGTACACAAATACAAAGTTGAGCAGGGTAAGGGGAATGGGGGGGGATAGACAATAGTTACAATACCAAATAGAGTTTTGGGAAGACATCTCACTGAGAAGTGGAGATGAGAGCAAAATTTAAAGGAGAGAGGATGAGCTAGTACATTCCATGCAGAAGGAAAAGGAAGCCCCAAAAACCCCAAAGTAAGAGCGTTCTAAGGCCGATCCAGGGAAAGCTACATTTTGAATTTACATAGATCTCAAGTCAAGGTGCTCAATTGTACCAATCACCAAGTACTAAAATAGAGGATTTTCACACTGGAAAGAATATTCCTCCTTAGAAGTTCTGCTTTAGCACAGAATTGAATTACAGTCCTACAGGAAAAAAAGAGATAAAAAGAATCTTGACTTAAGGAGTCAGCTTTGGCCCTCGTCCATACTGAACATCACTCTGAGAAAGTGAGAGAGCCTGAAAAAGTCAGAACAAAAACAGCATCGTTATACATCTTTGAAGCTGTATAAAGAGGGCTTGGCTAAGAAAAGGAGGCTCTGTGGTGTGGCATGTAGCAAAAAAAGATTAAGAAGAATAAAGACTAGAGAAACTAAAACCAGTGGTTTGGGAGAAGGGGCCCTGGGGTTCTGAAGACTACTGATGATTTCAGAGAGAGCAGTTTCTCTTGGGTGAGTGCATTGTATTCCAAAGTACCCAACAGGTCATGTTTCCTGTACTAAGTACAGTGAAAAACATCTATGCTGTTAATAATTAGTAGCGTTCCAGACAAGGACCCTGCCCACTAAAGGTATTTTTATAATGCTTTGATATCTGTCTTTGATAAAAAGCATCGATAACTTTGAAAGAATAACATTAAGTTTTAGGCCTCAAACTTAAGGTGCGCACAACTTCTGTTTCCCCTTTGCTCTTCCCACCTGCTCTAAAACGTCATAACAAAGTACAGTATTGATGTGTTGAAGAACTGAGATCCACACATGCTTTGATGGAGTGATGTTGCAGTATTGCTCAATTTGTAGAAATTTTCAAGCCTGAGGTAGAGCTTTCTTGAGGTCCCAACCAAACCTTGTGTTTTATTAATGTATCAAGGCCTTTTATAAGACACATTGATTTGTTGGTTCAAAAAGCCAGAAGAAACACGTGCTTATAATGGGATTAAAAGTAGAACCTGTTGATGTTGTATACGCCCTTCAATAACTCCTTATTGAATATTTTTTTTAAGTTTGTAACAACCATATATAGTGCTAAGTAGTAACTCAACATACTTCTGTTAGACTGTTAATAAAAAGTTGTATGGAAATTAGGGATTTCTAAAGTAGTTATAGTCAGCTTTGATTCCTACTGCCTGTGCAATGACCTAAAATTCATTTTTTAAAATATCTTTCTATGTTATGTAGCAAGCTTACCAGAAAAAAAGTGCTTTGAAAAAAGTGGGAGATTAGATATTTAAAGAATGGGAACACATCTTAATATAAGAAAAGGGCAAGGTTGTCTTCTGGAGGAAAGAAAAATTTGAGGAAGTATGTTCAAGTTAATGTGATGGATGTCAGGATTTGTTTGGGACTTTAGAATTCACTGTGAGGAACTTTCTCAAGATCAAATTCGTCTTCAAGGTCACCCCTTGCCCCTTATTCTCCTCTTTCTTCTTCCTTCAGATACCCATCATCCTTGCCCCTATTAACATCCACTCTCAAGAAAAGAGTCTCTATCAGTCTTTTATAACTTCATCTTCCTATGAATTTAAATCAGTGTGCTACTTTTTCAAAGAGTATTTACATTTTAAACAGGAAAGGGAGGCAGTATCTCCATTTAAAATAATTATGAAACAGCCCGCTCAGTCTGTCTGGAAGACCGAGGGGATTTTATCGGTCGTTATTTTTTTCTTTTTTGGTGGTTGTACTTTTATATTTATTTTTGCTTCCATTTTATATCGAAGGAACTCTGTAGTTTCCATAATTGCGACAAGATGAGATTCTCATTGCTTTTAATTAACCTGCTTTTTCCTTTCTCAACTCGACAATTAACTTGGCTAAATTTGGTTAGCAAATGAAAAATTCTAACTGCTCTCGTTGCATGTTGATCTTACTAGCTACGATTTGGTACTTCCATCATTATGTTTCAGATGAGAAAAATCCTAAAATAAGATCTAGATTTTATATTCTGTGATAAAAATCACCACTTTTCCCCTGAAGGCATTGTCCCAGAAATGATTTTTTTAAAGGTAGCACTATTGGTTTTATTTCTTGGAAGGAGAAAAATGTCATTCAGAGTACTAAGATAGTGATCTACTATATTTGGTATTATGAGACTCAAAGATTTAGCAGTAAAAGTCTTTACTAAAGAAAAAATTGGCATATTAAGAGGAAGAGCATTGAATTGCTATATTTGAGGGCAAATCTGGCAGGACTCGAAGAAGATACTAAGAAATGAAAGCTTTTTGCAAAAATGTTTCATTTCAATTAGTCATTGTAATTGCATCAGAAACAGAAGTCTTAATTTTCATAAACACAGAAATATGCATGGTATTTTTTTCCTTCAATATCCCAAAATACTTAAGACATATGCTTTATAGAGGCAGAGTAAGAAAGAAAATAACACTTAGCAAACATCTTAAAGCCCTACATTAAAGGCTAACGTAAATTATGTTTTTGCTTCCCTGGCAAAGAACAACAAAAGAACAATTTGGGTGTAGGAAATAAGTGAACCAGTTGACAGCGTGTGGCTGGGCTGGAAGCTAGAGATACCATAATTAAATTAACTTGACTGTTCTCTCTGCTACTAGAATAGTTTAAACACAGTGCTGGTGGGGGGCAGGGTGGGAGCGTGTGCGTGGTACATGCACACATACACACATACTTGTGCATGTGAGAGACACAGTCCAAGAGAGACAAAATTGCTTTGGTTGCTTTGGAAACATCATTTCACCTTCTTGCTTCTGAATTTTTCTGAGAAAAACATCCACTTAATGTCATAATAGCCTCACAGGAACAATTTAATAGTTCCTACTAAAAGCCTACAAGGACTCTCAGGATAGAAAATGCAGTTTTGTAAAGGCGTTCTGATCAGCCTCGGTTAATCTTTGAGGTTTAGAGGCGGGGGTTGTTGTTGTTTTCTTTAAGACTGAGTCTCATTTGTTGCCCTCTGTAGAGTGCTGTGAAGTCACAACTCACAGCAACCTCAAACTCTTAGGCTCAAGCAATCCTTGCCTTAGCTGCCTGAGTAGCTGGGACTACAGGTGCCAGCCATGACACCCAGCTATTTTTTTTATTTAGGGATGGTGTCTCACTCCTGCTCAGGCTGGTCTCCAACTCCTGAGATCAGACAATCCACCAGCCTTGGCCTCTAAGAGTACTAGGATTACTGGTGTGAGCCACTGCACTGGGCCTAGCCTCTGTCAATTAAGATTTAATTAAATGAATTAAAAATCTGATGGGTACCAACCCATCAACTGCAGAGAACCTAAGGCAAGAATAATTCTTTAGAAATTGTTACAATGCAAGTGAAATAATGGCCAGATAATTACAGCTTGGCATTCTTCAGTGGCACTTCTAAAACATGAATTCAATATTGCTAATTTATTAAATGGTAACTAATCAGAAAAAACAATGGTCTTGGGGTGCCTTGGGAATGGCCTTTGAAGCAAATGCTTTTCCTTTGTGTTCATTTTATGAGCTATGGGACCAGAGCTGGCACCCTCCTCGGTTGGACCAGATCTGGATTTTCCGGGTATGTCCTTCTCTAGAGTAACTGCAGACGTCTAACAGACTCTGTGCTACACTGGGATCTCAGGAAGAACTGGACTGAAGGGAGAAAAGGTTTCCTATGTTGGGCTTGTTCTTAAGACAAGAGTGCTTGTCTATTGTTACATTTTTTATGAACATCAATGATTCTGGTACATTGCTAATACAAAGACGTAAAGATGAATGCAACTGATCATCTTTGGACTAATGTTATTGGGACTTTTAATCCACTTGCTGATTCTAATCTACTTATTCCTGGGGTGAGAATAGAAAAATTTTTGAACGATGATTCCCGCCTAAAAAGAGATAGATTCCAATGAGGTGGTTAATTATTTGCTCTTTAATAGTGGTTGTTAGAACAACAATTGTTAACTGACAATAAGTCTATCATACTACCTGGGATAGGGAGATCATTAAATATAAATTGAAAAATTTAGATTATTTCATTGGTTTGCAGCCAAATTTCTGGAGTAGAATAACGGGGTACACATTCAAAATTAACATTTAGGAAGTCAATGAGACAGTCAATTTTGAATGCATTTATTAAAATATATCCACCATAAAAATGAATTTACAAAGCTAGAAAACTACATAAAGTGCCTATTTCACATTCCTGATTGATTTTTACTTCTCTGATTGGAGCCAAATTGGTTTTTAGTTCTGATACCATATTAAATGATAAAGGGAAGCAAACAGAAAAATGTATATTAACTCAATATTCAAAGATACATTAATATCAGTATGTAATTATGGTGTTTTTCACTATAGTAAATAAGATGTCCAATTGATATTTCTGGTTTTAAAATCTTAAGTGCTTAGTTTCTTCACTTAAGTTTTTAAATATGTTTTGAAAAAATTTCTGATTTTGGTTTAAGGTTAAGCTTAAAAGACAGCAACAAAACCAACATAAAAAAAACCCACAAATCCATTTTATTTACAAGGTTTTAAACATTATGAAACAGTTGTATTTGCCTTTTCATTGTAAAGTAAATACCAAATCAATTTTCCAAATTTTGAAGCTTTTTTACTCCTAAAGACAGCTCTCAGAAATGTTAATTTGTACATCTACAGCTGCAAAAAAAAAAAAAAAGTCAATGAGGCTGAGCAACCACTGGGCTGCTCTTGTAGTAATTAAATACCTTGGACTTCACCTTGAAGTGCCTCCTTATTTCCTGGCATTCAGCCTTCAAGGTAGTGTTGAATCTGAGACAAGTACATGAATGAATTGCATAGGACATTTACAGCAAGACTTTACAGTCTCATTTCTGTTCTAAACACTTAAGGTGCTCATTTCTTTAAAGTTTTTAGTGTACTACTGAAATAGGTATAAATGAAGTCTTACATCACTTCTGCATTCCAATTTTCTCTCTTTATAATGGAAGCAAAAGTTAAAACACCATTCATTTATTTAACAAATATTTACTGAAAGTCTCCCATGTTCTAGGCACTGGACATGGCTTGCATTTTAGCAGGGCAGATAATGCATTAAGCAAAAACGTTCACCAATCTTTTCATAATTACACTTATGAGATATGCTCTGTGGAGAAGAACAAGGTGAGATGAGCTAATGTACGAGAATGGCTTAACACGCAGAGAGGGAGGAACCCCCAGGAGAAAAACAGGCAAAGAGGAAGGGGACATATAAGGAAAATCAGGCAGAGTGTTCTAGTGACATATTCATTAGACTGTTTCCTGCCAGTAAGGGCCACAGGTGTAACTATGTAGGAGTTTAATTATTACTTTATGACATATAAACTATTTCATGGTACTTCAAAAATTACAATTATTGACTTACTGCCTACTAAGATTTCTTAAATTTTCTCTTCCTAATCCTTTCTACCCAATCATGGACTGACTCAACTATTACATAAGTTATTACAGGAAGTCATTAGACCTGATGGGTATGTCTGGGTGATTTTTGTAAAAATTCCCAAGTTGCACATTTCAAATCAAAACCTACAGAGTATCCGTCTGCCACAAGGATTCCCTTCACTTGACATCCATCTAGGTTTCTTCTAGTTCCTGAACACTTGTAAAAAGTGAAAAAGCTCACTGTTAAGATTTTATCATGTTAAATTCTTTACAGCCTCCAAAAGCGGACATATTTTATGAGACAATATAAAAATATAGCAGCTTGGCACTAAAAATTCTTTATAAACAATATGATCTCCAGCCTACATTCCCAGCAACATCATCTGCTAACCTTCCAACACAGATTCTATGCTTTGGCCACACTGGTTAATTTATCTGATGTACCTTAAGTTGTATATTTAAGAAATTCTCCCCATCTAAAATGCCCACCCATATTCTCTTCTCAGAAAGCCTGTGCATTCTTCATGTCATCACTGACCACCTCAACCAGGGTGCTGTTTTTGGTAAATCTCAATTTTAAGAATCATACAAGGTCTCTAGTGCCATTCCATGGTCCTGGCTGCCCATCCACTTGGCATTCATAAAATTGTGATCCCTTCCTTGTGTTCAAATAGTAAGCACATTTTACTGTCTTTATTATGTACATAGTACCATTTTCACAACAGAACCATATGTTGCCTTATATTCTAGGTATCCCTATTACAGTTTGATCAAATCTTTTAGTTATCTTTAAATTCTTAAGTCAGGGTACTTTGACCACATTCAGTGCTGAATAAATGCATGTTACTGGGTGATGAAAGAGAAGACTTAGCAATAACCACCAAGCAACAGAACTGCCACATCACCAAGAACCTTCTGGCTCCCTGGCCAATATGCAGTGGATACAATTTCATAACAGAACAGTTGCTACCCATCACGAAGAAATTATAATACTCTCAGAATTTAGAAGCTATACTTGAATCACAATGAAGTTTCTTAATTCTATGCCAAGCCCTTAGATTGAGTGTCTACATTTATTTAGTTGGCCGTATTTACTTAGTAGTAATCATTTCCTAAGACAGTGCAGAACATTGAATTGGAATGGGTACAATTTTAGCCCAGAGTCTATATCCCAGAATTAGTTATAAGTAGCTCAAGATTAGATATTGTATGCAATTAGATGTCAACCACGAAAATAAGCAAAGTCAGTTTTCAGGATCTCAAACTAAATCATCTCATGGGTACTGTTTCCATCTGCTTTCCTTATGATTGGTTTTCATGGGAAGGAAAATTATAGGACTATGCTTTTGACACATCAAAATGCCTCTTTTCTCTTAACCTAGTGATAAAGAAAAAGTAGGAAGAAAATTACTTATCAGAAAATTACTTATCAGAAAAAGATATTTTAATTTCCATTGACAACCGACTGATTAATTACATCTATGCAACATAGTACAGTCACATTCTGCCTGACGTCCCAGTCAACAACAGCTGCATATGTGACAGTGAATTCATAGATAATAATACCATATTTTTCCTGTAACTTTTCTATGCTTAAATATCATTAGATATACAAATACTATTGTGTTCCACTTGCCTACTATGTAACATGTACCCTAAAAGCAACGGCTATGATATTTGCATACCAAAATTTCTTATCAATTCACTTCTCAGCACAGGTCCCTGTCATTGGCACATAACTGTACACATAACCACAAAAGAGAATACATATATTTTCCTAGGTATGAACATAGAAAGATCTACAAAATATGCAAAGTGAATAAGGCCAGGTGCAGATCAGTGTGTATGATATGTTACCATCTGTATAAATATAAATAAAAGCTAATATGGGTGGATTTGCATGCATGTATAATGGATATATTAGGAAGATTATACAATGGGCCGGTAATGCTGTATGCCTTTGGAGGGAAGGAGAGGGATTGAAAATGAAGTGATGGGAGATAAACTTCACTGAAAACATTGTATCTTCTTAGTTCTGAACCATGTGCCTGTATTAACTATTAAAAAATAATATTTAAATGGAAATTAAAAGGGAGGAACAAAATAGTCATTTTCTTAAGTTTGTTAGAGCCAATGTAAGTTTTCTAAAAACAGTAGACCATGTCAAGCCTAGAAGAATCTGAAAAAAAAAAATTCAAAGCTCCTCTTCTTGATGTTAACACTCAAAAGTTCATCAACGGTGGACTTTGGAACTGTGATTGGAGACTCCATGATGGGGAATGGAGTACAATATTATGATATCCTATGGAAGGGCAAGGAGCTGTGCTCTAGAAGCTGGTGTACTTGATTGTGATGTATTCAGTCTATGTGGAGTTTGGTCACATATTCAAGATATGATGGAGAGGTAGCTAGGACTCATCAGTGCTCCTTCACCAAAATGCAGTTTAGATCCAAATGGTAAAAAATAATACAACTAGAAGTATGCCTAGACTGTATCTCTACAATATAGATACTATATCTCTATGAGTGAATGATCTTAGAGGCACAATTACTAATTCCATTCATCCCTGAATACTGCTCTGTGAAGTCTTTCCTGACACTCCTAGCAAAGGTCAGTTCTTTCTCCTCTGTGTGCCAATAGCAAGCATTGTGCACTGCTGTTTTAACTTTCAGCACAAAGGTCAAGTTGCTCCAGCTGGCAGGTCTGACTGTCCATGGGACTGTTGTCTTTAAAGAATCTTTCTTTTTCATCTTTGTATCAGTGGCATGTAATAGAGTACAGTGTATAGAGCAGTGATTTAACATCTGTTCAAGGAATGAATGACTTAAAAAGGAGAGTAGACTTCCTAGAAAAATGATTTAGAACATCGTTTGGTTTTCCGAAAAGTAGATTACCACCATAGAAATAAAACTTATGGCAAATAAAAAAAAAGTCAATCCCAGAAATGCTTAGGGGATAGTGTTAGGTGGGAAACTTGATGAGCTGATAAAGAAATTTTTAAATTAAGTTTTGTGGGGCGAGGAGAGATAGAAGTAAAACTATATAACCATGATGTATGACAGATGGTATATATACTTAAACATTCAAGTATGCAAGTGCTAGGATTTCTGAGAAGTGAATAAGACTTGGAACTTCTCAGGACCTCATTTTCTAACATAGGAGAGAAATCTTACAAATAAATACACACCATGTAAGCAGCCTGTGGTGTAATAGAACTATACATAAAATAACTATGGTAACTTGGCTTTGAAGTATGGACTGGATTTAGATGGTGGAGGTTAATCCAGGTGTATATTGTGATAGATGACAGATGTTGGGGTCTCTAAGACCCCCTTGTTGTAGACCTGGTTCAGTCGCTCAGAAGAACTAGCAAGTTTTTCCGAGTTATTGAGATAAAAGGCGAGTGTGGAAAAGAAGCAGCCAAGACTCCAATACAGCAGAAGAAGGACAGTTTTCATTTAAAGCCAAACACAGTGGCATCGGCTTTTCCAAGAGAGTGGAATGAGAGGAGACCCTTACCCAGAAAACAATACACCAATGCAAGCATTTCATCCGAGCTCCCCTATAATTTTCTGAAAGGCTTTTCACTGGCTCCCTGAGGTTCTCGGGGATTCTTGTCTGTATCTCACTGGTCGTAGATTACCTCAGTTGACCAGGTGCTCATTTTCCCTTTACACGGTAACGATAATTGCTACCTGTGACTTTCCAGATATCGTACGGTGGACTGCTAGTCTTGTGATGTTTGTGACCTTTGCTGTATGCACTGTTTTGTAACTTGTGACTAGTATTTTACTCTGTGACAAGCTAAAAATTGCAGTTTGTGGAAAACATGGCATACTTATCAGCTGAGCCCCAAGGTTCCCCAAACTCATTGTTTCCTGCAGGGTCCCTTTCACCTTCCTTGTCTGAAAGGTCAGACCTTTTGTCCTACTTCCCTGCAGCCCCTTTTAATACCTAATCATGTTCTGTGGCACATACTGGAGACATCATGCTCCAAAGACTGGAATGTACTACATAGGAAGTGAATGAGTAGAAGGTAAACCCTGGAAGATTTGGCAGGTAAGACCGTCTGAGCCTTCAATACTTGCTTTCACACTCAGATGGCTTTCACACTCAATAGAAGATGGAAGATCATTCAAAACTGAATAATCATTGTGCACTTTCACAGAACTAATACCACAGTCCTGACATAAAAAAACAGCAGCAGTAATAAAGATTTTGCAAAATATTTCTTAAAAGAAAAATAAGGCATTAATAAAAGAGTGTGATTCTGCCACAGGAACAGAAAAGTCGGTAGAACAGAAGACAGATTCCAATAACAGACCTTGGTGAATATGAAAAAGTCACATAAGGTAAAGGTGTAATTAAAACAAGAGTAGGAATTGAATAAATTATTTGATAAAATGTACTGGATCAAATGTTTATTAGGGGAAAAAGTTGCATCAATATTTTATGTATTGGTAGCAAGCCAATGGCAGGAGTTAGTAAGTAAAGAGAGGTTCATGAAACTATTAATATATACATAAAGCCCTTCATTGTTATATTTGGTAATTATAAATCTTAAGTAATTTACAGTTACTTAATTTTTCTTAATATTATAGGACAAATCATCATCGTCTTACTAATAACAATACATTATAGTTAGTGAATGTCTCAGTTTGGGCTGCTATAACAAAATACCATAGACTGGGTGACTTACCAAGAACAGAAATTTATTTCTCACAATTCTGGAGGCAGGAAGTCCAAGAAAAGATGCTAGAAGGGTGGAGTCAAGTTGCAGACTGCTGACTCCTATCCTCACATTACAGAAAGAGCAAGAAAACTCCCTGTGGGTACCTTTTTAAGGACAGTAATCCTGTTCATGAAAGCTCCATGCTCATGGTTTAATTTTACAAACATTTCATTCATAAACAGTAAAATTTATTTTTTAATTTTCTTTGAAAATTTATTTATTCAAAATATTTCTTAATTTATAAATGTTTCTTAAGAGTGTCTTCTTGGGCAGTGCCTGTGGCTCAAAGGAGTAGGGCACCAGCCCCATATACCGGAGGTGGTGGATTCAAACCCAACCCCCATCAGTCAAAGTAAAATAAAACAAAATAAAAGAGTGTCTTCTCAATCAGTAGATACTAAAAGTTGTACTCAGAAAAAAAAGGAGACTTTTTTTTTTAAATTTCAGATTAACATGGGAGTGTAAATGACTAGACTACGTTGTTTTCAATTCTAAGGTAAAGTTCAACATGTGGTTGAGCCCTTCACCCCGGGGGCCTGCCAGGCACCCTCGCATTGTGCACCTTAGATGACATTCCCTCAGTCACCCTCCCTTCTTCCCCCTCCTTTCCACCCCTTCCTCGTTCTTTCCTTTCCCCTCCCCTGTACTAAACTATACTTGTATTTTTCTTTCTTATGGGTGTGTAGTTGTTTATGTATTGGTTTCATATTAGTATTGAGTACATTGGGTACTTTTTCCCCATTCTTGAGATACTTTACTAAGAATGTGTTTCAGCTCCATATAGGTAAATACAAAGATGTAAAGTCTCCATCCTTTCTAATGACTGACTAGAACTCCAGGGTCTACATGATCTACAGTTTGATGAGCCGTTCATGGGTTGATGGGCATCTGGGTTGATTCCAACTTTGGTAATTGTGATTTGAGCTCCAGTAAACATTCTAGGGCAGGTCCTTGTGGAAAAATGATTTTTTTTTCCTTCTAGGTAGATACTTACTAATGGGATTGCAAAATAAAATGGAAAGTCAACTTTTCTTTCTTTGAGAATTGTCCACACCTCATTCCGTAGAGGTTGTATTAGTTTGCACTCCCACCAGCAATGCAGAAGTGTCCCCCCTCTCTCTACATCCACACCGATATCTGTAGATTTGTGACTTCGTGATCTGGGCTGATCTCACTGGACTTAGGTAGTATCTCAGAGTGGTTTGAGTTGCATTTCTCTGATATTAGTGATGATGAGCATTTTTTCATGTGTTTCTTGGCCACTTGTCTTTCATCCTCAGAGAAGTTTCTGTTCATGTCTTTTGCCCACTTAGACATGGGGTTGTTTGCTCTTTTCTTGAGGATCAATTTGAGTTCTCTGTGGATTCTGGTTATCAGCCCTTTGTCAGATTCATAGCAGGCACTGAATGCTGCCTCCCACTCCCACTCTGCAGGCTGTCCGTCTGCTTTAGTTTGAGTGTCTGTAGCTGTGGAGAAGGTTTTTAGCTTGATCAGGTCCCATTTATTTATTTATTGCGTTGGCACAATTGCCAAGGGGATCTTCTTCATAAAATCTTTTCCAGCCTAATTTTGTCAAGAATTTTCTTTACACTTTCATCTATGGTTATTATTATTTTATGTCTTAAATTTAAATCTTTTATCCAGCGAGAGTCAATTTTTGTCAGTAGTGAAAAGTGTGGGTCCATTTTCAGTCTTTTACATGTATCTAACCAGTTCTCTATTTTATAGGGCTTCTAATACTCAAAATCTGGAAATGTGTAGCATGTACCAAAACTGAAAAAAGCATTAAATAGGTCAATACAAAAATGAAGTTAATAAAAGATTAGAAGGTAGTATATGGAAGGTAATAATATTTTTGCTAAACAAGGAATTAAGAAAGGAAAAACTTGGTGAAATTTAGTAAGCACCCATTAAACTTTCTGTACACCAGGTACATCAAAATAAATGAAGAAGCAAATTAGAGAAAAAATGCATTTGCAAAGATTGCCCTTGACATTTTTACATAGGAATTTAGCATGTTTATCTTTTGCTTTTCCAGTTGGGTTAACAGAGGAAATAGATTATAGATCTGTTGTTAACCGTTTTAAACCAAAGTCAGGATGAGTTTCAGGGTTTTTTTACCTTAACGACTGGAAAGATGGATGTCAGTTGACTGAGCTAGGAGAAAAGGTGAGAAGAGCGGTCCCTTTTGAGCAAAACTCTTTTGCAGTTGAAGAAAGGTTTAGTAGCATTCATACCTACATAGCATTCTTACAAGTCCATAGTAAAAAGATCAGAAATAAACATGAGCCAAATCATAAACAGTTAATTTAAAATAAAGTAAAATGGCTAATGGACCAAATAATATGTCCACCTCACATAATAAAATTATAATTAAACAACACTTAGATACTGACTTTTCTAGAATCTGGAAACAACAAATAGCGTGCAACAAACAACCCAAATCCTTGCTGTTCGGCTCTTACATGTAGTGGAGTAAGACATGGTAACTATATCAAACAAGGAAAATATGCAGCATATCAAAGAGTGATGATTGCTAAAGGGGAAAAAAACAATGCAGGGAAGATGGATAGGAAGATTTCTGAAACATTTAACTAATATCTTGAAGTAAATGAGACGCAACAAGCTGTTCAGAAATCCAGGGGAAAGCATTAACAAGTGCAAAGACTTTGACAGGAGAGAATGCCTGGCAGGCTCATGAACAGGAAGTCCAGTGTGGCTGGAGTAGCATGCTTTGCAGGGAAGAGGAATGAGGAGATGAGATCAAATCAGTTAAGGGAAGAGACTTCGTAACTCATTGAAAGAAACCTTAGCTTTAACCATAACAGAAATGGGAAGAAGCATTTAGAAGGTTTAGAACAAAAGATTGACATAATTTAGTATATTTTTTACAAATTAGTAACTCCAGCTGCTATATAGAAAGTAGAATGAAGGAAATCAAGAGAAGAGGAATGTCCCTTAGAAAATGAATGAAATAGTCCAGGAGAGGGATGAGGTTGATATACTAGAAAGTGGAATAGAAAAATAACATGTGTTTTGGAGGTAGACCCAGTAGGATTTAGATATTGAAGGTAAGATAAAATTAAGGGTCAGATTGTCAGAGAAGAATCGAGATGAATTATAGATCTTATCCATTATCAAGTTTGCCAGTAAATCATAGATACAAATAGTAGCCAAACAGTTTTATACCTTGGAAAGGTATAAAACCATCAGGTACAGCTCTCCGAAAAAACATCCTTTTCATTTTTGAAGACATCCTCTAGGTTGGATTTAACATATGAGGTTTAAGTAATGTTTGTGATAAAGTGTATACACAGGAGTCATTTCAGTTGGGAAGCATTTCTTTTATAGCTCTTTAATTGTGTGATTGATAGGATAGTTTCATGGGCCATGCCTTGGAAATCCATACTTTCCAAGTTTAGTTTTGTTTGTTTTTTTTTAACATAAGCTCTTCTAGACAGACCAGATACATCTCACTAAAAGCATTCCATAGATAAAGACTTCCTCCTAGTAAATAATATGTGTATGTTTGCTAGAATGGTCACTGGTATATTTACAACGGAGTCTAACTGGGTCATCTCTTCCTTTCCCAGATGGGTGAAAGGGACAAACAGGTTGCAAGCCTACTGCTAACATTTGCTTTCCCAGAGCATCAGAGATGATTTTTCAGAGGTTTTCACCTGAATGATTAGAAGGAGGGAATTGTTATTAACCATGAGGGGGAAAACGGAAGAGCAGTCCTCATGGGAAAAAACTATAGGAGCGCCATTCTGTACAGTTTAAATTCAAGATGCAAATTAAGCATTCAGGTAGCAATGTCAGTGAGATAATAAATGGTATGAATCTGGAATTCAGGGAGATATCTAGAACGTATGTGTGAATTTGGAAATCATTAGCATATGGACGATACATAGGCCATGAGATAGGATGTGATAGGAAAATGAGAATAGATAGAAAAATGGAAATTAAAATAGCAACATAGAATCAATAAAAAAGGAGAGGCGAAATGTTAACCATGAATCTCAAGATATGTATGCTACTGCATTTAGACATTTCATTTTAAGTAATTTTTTCTATGGAATAATGATAGAAATGAAGAAAGATGTTTGTTATAGTGTTTATCATCTTTAATAAGAGGATATGAAGAACAACCAAATTAATTGTCCTCATTCATCCATGGAAAAAGAGAAAAAATAAGATAGATTCAGAAACTACTTAATTTTAGATACACCAAGAGCATATGGCATTACATAGATTTTTTTTTTTTAATTGGGAAGTCTTCCAAATGTTAGCAAGGAATTATTGCTCAATGCTATGCTTTCCTTTTTTTTTTCTTTTCTTTTTTTTTTTTGGTTTTCTGTATTTTCTAAATATTCTACATAAATTGTATATTTAGAAAAAAGTCACCTAAAAAGAAGAGGAAAATGAACTATATGAAAAATATGATGATAACTCATACAATGGACTCAAATTTTAACATAAAGAAAAAATTTTAACTTGTTACTTTCTCTCATTCAAAACCTTTATTTTGGGATATAATCACAAGATACCAGGCAAAGGGAATATAGCAGTGAATACAAAAACACATAGTTCCCTCCTTTATGGAGCTCACATTCTGACAATAAGAGAGATAAAAGGAAATACAGTTGTGTGTGATATATTGGGAAGTGAAAAATGAGAAAAACGAAGCAGGATAGAGGCAAATTGTCCAACTGATGACACATTTGAGTTTTTTGAGTTAAAATAGGAGGCACCCTCTTCTCATTCTCATTATTAGGGAAAAAAATGAATATTTCACCCTAAGTGGGATACTTGCTATTGATACTTTGTACATTTTTGTAATCAGTTAAGGGTTATCCCTTGTATTCCTATTATGCTATGAATTATCATGAATCCCCTTTGAATTTTATTAAAATTGTTTATATATTTATTGAGATAATTACATTTTTATTTTTTATCCTGTCAGTGTGGCAAATGGATTGAATATTTTCAAATGTTAATGCAACAATGGATGCCTAGAATGAGCCCACTTTGGTTTATATTTATTATATAAATTTGTATAGTATTATACGTATTTATACTTTATATATTGTGTATGTATATCGTGAGTGTAAATTTCTCTTTCATACTTATGTAGCTGACATACTATTTATATAAATTTTTTTTATTTAATATTTACATTTATTTACATTCAGTGGAAAATTGCTGTTTTTTCTTCCATACAGGTTCCATAGAACTCACAGTTGGAGTATTTATGCCAAACAAATATTAATAATTAAACTGCAGTTGTTCAAACCTCTGTATCCAAGTACTTCTTCCCAGAAAATTTGGAGGATCAGAGACAAGTATAATGATGCATGACAAAACTGTTTGGCCATGTGTAAAAACAGCAGTTTTACAAGATAAATAGTCTGCTTTCTTCATATTTAGTGGTCTAAATATGTCATCTATATGCTTCCATTTCAATTGTACCTTTTTAACTATACCTTATGAAAGGGGGAAAGAAAGGGAGGGGAATAATTAGAGACACAAGAAAGACAACAAACACAAGTGTAGACCATTTGGGGAGTTAATTTAAATAAATCAATGGCAGAAACATTTTCGAGACAACATAGAAGTTTGGATATTTTAATCAGCTGGTTAATTGCATTAAATGTGTTAAAAAGCACCATAGTTTAAAAATTTATTATCTTTTAAAAAAAATTTTCAAATTAATATAAGGATTTTGTAATGCTTAGGTGACATTGTTTGCAATTCTAAGGCAAAGTTGAGATTGTACTTGAGGCTTTGTTTTAGACATATTTGTTGAAGGGTTTTTAAGTGAAATGAAATGACTCTCAAATTTTTAAAAATCCAGAAAAAGCAAATAAAATAAAACAAAAAATAGGTGCCGATAGATAAGCCAGAATTAGCAAGTTCTTGTTGAAACTAGATTATATGATTAGATTCATTATCATTAATACTATTCTTTTTTATTTTTGTATATGTTAAAAATTTCTATCGTAAAACAAGTTAAACAATTTTTCAAGAAGAATGAAAATGGATGGTATTTTATAGATGTATGGTCTTTATGTTTGCTTCAGTTTTATTTCTTCTACTACCATAAACTTGTCTGTCTTGTTCTTTCCTACTTATATGGGGTTTATTTTAAACTCTGAGTATATTTTAAAAATTGGTAAATATCATATGAGCTACTTTTAAAAAGACACTTAAGTCACATGTTGAAGAAGAAATCAGGTATCCCATTTTATAAAAGAAAATAAATGTTTGGAACTGAATAAACAAAATCATTACAGTTTTCTAAAATTATGTTAATTTTTTTTTTTTTTTGGCCATGGCTGGGTTTGAACCCAGCATATGGGGCCAGTGCCCTACTCCTTGGAGCCATAGGCCCCGCCCTAAATTCTGTTAATTTTTAAACATTAGATGATTGTTAACCAGCCACAATACTGTTCATGAAAATAGGAACAAGGATGTCCTTTCTCTCATCCTCTTGCCTTCCAGTCTCGGTAATGTCCTCTTTGAAAAGAATCTTGATAGAAGCCGTATGGCTGTAGAGAAATCGAGTTCACAGAGTCCCAGACCCAGCATTAGAGTCAAGAACCAGTGAGTAAATTTGGAGCTGACACTTAATCACTTAGTAACTGGCAAGCCAAGTATCTGTAATTTTATTCATTGAAGTTTAATATCATTTTTGCTTATAATAAAATAATATAAACTGTACTGAATAATGACTAATAATATAGACTTTAAAATCAAGCAGGTAATCCTTCCGCCTAACAGGAAATTTAGATAAATTACCAAACTGTTGAAGCCACAGTTGTTTCATACTTAACTCGAGAATAATAATCTGATATATTCCTAAAATTACTTTGAATAAAAGGTAAAATATAAAATTAGTACTTCTACCTGGTTCATAAGTGCATGTTATGATTTTTATAATCATATCTTGCTATCATTATGATTTGTTTTACTTAAAAATAGACCAAAAGGTTAGTAAAATTAAGTGTGAATATTTTCATAATTTAAAAGCTAATGATTCATTTTATTATGGTCCTTCACATATTCATTTGACAAGTTATCCTTAATGATCCTTTGTTTAATCATTAAAATAATACTGGCAAAATAAAAATAAAATCTTCAGCCAGAGCTAGCTAACCTAATATAGCTTGGAAAATTTGGAGAACCATCAGAGACTTTTCTGTAGAGGTAAGGAGTTGAATAGATTTCAGTGAGATATCTCTAGAACTAAGGTACATTTCTACTTCAGATGGTATTATTGTGTTCGGTATGCTTATGACCAATCAAGCATCCTTCAAGCAGTAAACACTTGAGATGCAGAAGGCATTTACCTCAAATTGTCCTCATATTTGTGTTGGAGTTTGCAAGAGAATTCTGAACAATAAGCCACAAAATAGTGTTAGTTAACATAGTCCCACTGATTAAGCATCAGCGATGAACCATAAAGTTATAACGGAGCATAAAGCAAACATGGAAAAGTGCCTCTGTGAACAAGGTTGCTAGATAGCGATTATTTTATCTTTGCACTGAGTAAAAAGTCACTTTCATTACCGCTTGTTATTACAGAATGTTTACATTGGCATCATTTTGATCTTAAACTACCTATAGTTATTTTATTTTCCTAAGGAAATTAAACCCTTCAGAAAGCTAGTTTCTCCAAAAGCTTTATTCTAAATGTGTGATGTCATGACTCACATTTTGGACCCTCTTCGGGACATTTACCTGGCGAATCTCCTCGCTTTACTAGACAGTCAAGATACTTCAATTATAAAATACCCTTTATGCTATGTGCTTAAAGAATAGTTTAGCCAAATAAATGACTTTTACAAACCAACTCGATTAGGTCAAAAGACAAACTTTCGTAAACTTTCTAGCCCTGTTCAACATTTTGTACCAATACTATTCTGAAGCAAGGATTAGGCAGAATGGACTTTATCATCTATTTGCCATCATTTTCAATTTTATTTTCCCAATGATGACTTTTTTCTTTTGCCCTACTTATTCCCTTTTTAGACCATCTATCTAACTGCCTGTGATGCTGTGCCTAGCAAGACCGTTTTGTTAGATATGCTGAAAATGCAACAGAATGGGTTTTTTTCAGCCTAGAGACATTAGTCATTTGTCTTCAACTGGACCCTTGTGACTTCTTGTTTGACTGGTTGCCCTGCCAAAGTCTTGTTTCCTCCCAAGCCATCCTCAATACTTTCACCTAACAGATTTCTCTAAAGTATAAATCTGAGTTTTGTTTTTGTTTTGCTTAAAATTTTTCCTTGGTTCTACATCTCTCCAAATTAACGTCAAACTCTACTGCCGTATACAAGGTCATGCTTACCAGTTTAATCCCCAACTCTGAACAGTGTCTGAGCTTAAATTCCAGCTCAACCATCGCTTAGCTGGTCAACGTTGGCAAGTCATTTAATCTTTGGGGACCCCTGTTTTTCTTCTTTATAAAATGTCAGAATTAATAGTTTTATTATTGGGAGAATATTGTTGTTAAGATTAAATTGGTTAATATGTAGTATATTTAAAATGCCAAGAATAGTGCCTGGCACAAAGTAGAAACTAGTATATAACTTCAGCCACTGTTATAATTTTGCTGTTGCTGTTTCTTTATTATTTTTTTTATATATACCACAACCTTATCAAGCCTGCTTACAGACAGACGCCATGCTGCTGCCCTGAGTATCTGCTCGTAGTCACTGGCACACGCCTCTGTCTATCTCTGTAATTCCTACTTGGCTCAGTCCTCTGGCCACCCTCTGTGTAAGTGGGTCATCCTAGATGATGTATAAGTACTTCTTTATACATATGATATTTAATCTTATTGATTGTCCACATTACAAGATTATAAACACTTGGAAGACAGAAATTAGATTGTTGTGGCTCTTTATCTGTTGTTTGTGTTTAATTGCTGAACCTCTAATGGAACAGAGTCCAGCACATACCAGAGGCATTGTAAATATCCCAATAATTGTTTTTTTACAAAATGAACCAGAGAAGCAGACTCTCTTCAATTGAATTTTCTTTTCTCAGTCAAAGCATAAAGGGAGTTATCATTTCCTATTGTTGTAGATTCTCCTGTGCATCTACAAAGAAACCCAAAACACAGAACCTACCTTTCTCTTTATGGCTAGCAGATCAGTAGGAGCAACTTTAGCTCAACTACAAAGCAAGCTTTTGTTTTTTTGTTTTTTTGTTTTTGAGACAGAGTCTCACTTTGTTGCCCTCAGTGGAGTGCTATAGCATCATAGCTCACAGCAACCTCAAACTCTTGGGCTCAAGCGGTTCTCTTGCCTCAGCTACCCAAGTAACTGGGACTACAGGCAAGGCGCCCCACAAGGCCTGGTTATTTTTAGAGATGTGGTCTCCCTGTGACTCAGACTGGTCTCAAGCCTGCGAGCTCAGGCAATCCATCTGCCTTGCCCTCCCAGAGTGCTAGGATTACAGGGGTGAGGCACCGTCCCCAGCGGAAGATTTTCTGTTTTCTAATAGAGGTAGCATTTGTTGATAGGAATTACCAGAAAATCTTCTCAAAGCAAAATATTTTTAGTCATGTAGTTAAAAAGACAGCAAATATTATACTGAAGTAGAAATTAAAATAAAATAGTTAAGTAGTTTTTAGCCAGTTAGTGTACTGCCCATGTAATCAAGGAGTGCTTTTCTGAAATTTTGTGTGAACTTTTTATTTTCTGTTTTATAAGTAAGCCTCATACTTTTTCATTGACTTCCATTAGAGTGATAAGAGTGGTGGTCCAGAAACAACCCATGAATGGCATTATCTAATTTAATTAAGGTGAACTGGAAGTCTCTCTAAAGATTCAACTGTCAGCGGACAGCTAAATATGAAACTTTAAACTAGCTTTGTACTGGACATAAGCATCTGCCACTTATTATGATCATCCACTTTCACATTCCTTGGCAGGTTTATGAATAATTCTGCACACACCACAGTGCTGGATTTACATAAGCAAAGCAGATGTTTCCATAAATTAATCTATTGCTTAGTCCCAAACAATCCTAGGATCAAATCCTTATCTCTAATTTTATGAACCATACCTCTGATTGTGTGGCACTCAAGTCTACAAAAACTATTTTATTATGCCAATATAATCTCCTTTGATCCCAACATCTGTGAACTTTCCTTGCTAGGGGATTTCCTGGTCAGAGAATGCCATGTGCTTCTCTCAGTAGAACTTTGATCAGAAGTGGCTTCCAGACAAAAGCTCTATTTCTGAGGCAAGGAGAATGGTTAAGCCTGTAAGAAGAGAAAGGGTCGGGCATTACCATTTTACTTCAAGTGCATTGTGGCAAGTTGGTGCACCACAGACATTCTAACAAGTGGAGAATGAGGAATTAATTAATTGACTATAAATCACAAGATTTTGTTCTCGGTTTTCACCTACACATAACAGACACTCGTCTTTCAGAGATAAAACATTGTAAACAGTTCTCCAGATGCTGCTGCTGTCGGCTCCAGAATGCTGAACTCATTACCCAGCAAGAGCAAATCTCCAGCACTCAGCCCTCGTGTACACTTTACTCTCTCACGTTTCACCCTAATATTCCAAAGACTTGTCTTTCATATTCAGTTACTCTTTAAATCAATTGCTACAATTATTTCTTGTAAGACTCCTAACCACTTGTGAAAGGGTCGAGCAACTTCAGTATCTCTCATGTTGGGGAGCCTATGGCTGGAAAGAATAAAATGAGAAGTGTGAATTTATATCAAGCTTAAGAAAATAATTTTCCATTGGCTGATTTTTGAATCAGTAAATAGGAGCCGGTTAAATCGGTCAGAAAATGATGCTAATGAGACTCAAATTACAGGTTTGATTCTCATGTAGGGTAATTAGTCTTATGTGTAAGGAAACTATTCAAAGGCCATAATTTAGGTCCCATTGGAATTCTTACGAAGCAGCCTGAGGATATGGGTGCACAGAACATGTTGCAAAGTACTCTCTTTGAGCAAAACAAAATACTTTAAAAAAAATTAGAGTTTGTAGCTTGTCAGATGGCTGTTAGTGTCATCCTTTTATATGAGGCTACACATAATTATTTGAGCAGGTACTGAAGAATGTAGATTCAGCTCATTTCTGCTGTAGCTTCACACCATTCTAAATCATTTCACAGGTGTATCAAGCACAGATCAGGGCTGCAGAATGCAAAAAGTAATTGAGAAATGACCCTCTGCTAGAACAACTCGTGAGAATTATTCTACCATTGCCATAAATGTTCTATCAAGTTGAGTCATGCCAACTTGGAAAATATTTATATTTTAATTAGGTAACTTTACTAAGATAAACAAACCAAATGTAATTTTACCCTGTTTGTTTCTTATTTGACAAACCTTAGCCAATCAACATTGATTGTGTAAATATACTTTATATGTACTGTATGTTTTCTGCATATTAGCCAGTTGTTGATGTATTAAAAGTAACACTGAAAAGCTCAACCTTATTGAGCTTTTGAATATATTACGTTACTATTTAAGAACCTTTTTTTTTTAATTTAAAAGGTCTGCATCCATTTTTAACAGAAGTAAGTGGTCATTGTAGGGCATTTGGAAAATGTGATATATAAAAGTGCAAATACAATGTGAAATATTCATAATCCGTGCCAGGAAACATAATCGTGTCGTCCCATTACCTCCTGGTTTCTCCTGGTCTTCCCTTTTATATCTTCGTGTTTTCCTCTTTATAAGTATTTCTTTTCTCTTTATAAGAAAAGCATGTTAACATGAAAAATGAGATCAAATATATGACAGGACTTCAAAATGGTTGTAATAAAATGGAATTCAAAGATTAAAAAATATGATTTTCCTCCTAAACATAAGCTCCATCAGGTTCAGGGACACTTTGTAAGTGATGATACCAGCCATTTAGTTCACCCTGAAGAACAGGAGGTCTTGGGAATTCGTGCATATTAGTGCAATATTTTTTGCATTACGATTGGAGGAAAAATAGACACCCCTTATAGATATTTTACAATTTAAAAAAAAGTCAAAAAGAGTCAAATCTGGACCATAAAGTGGATGAGTAAGGATTTGTCATCAAAATTCTCACAAAATTGGCCTTTCTGGATGAGAGTAATGAGCAGAAATATCGTCATGGTGGAGAAAGACTTTCTGTGGAAGCTTTTCTGGGAATTTTTCTGGTAAAGCTTTATCTTGCTTTCTTGAACACTTTCATAATAAGCAGATACTATCGTAGTTTGGCCTTTGAGAAAGTTAGCAGACGAAATGCCTTGAGCATCTCAGTAAGTTGTGGCCGTGACCTTTCCTCTTAAGCAACCTGCTTTTGCTTTGACTAGAACACTTCCACCTCTTGGTAGCCATTGTTTAGATGGTGCTTTAGCTTCAAGAATTGTACTGGTAAAACTACGTTTCATCTCCTGTTACAATTATTTCAAGAAATACTTCAGAATCTTCATCCCGCTTATTTAAAATTTTCATTAAAAGCTCTGCTTTTGCCTGCGGTTCATCTGGTGCAATGGTTTGGGCAATGTTTGCTCAGTCTTAATTTTTTAGTCGTAATTGTGTAAATGAAACCAATTGAGACGTCTGGGGTGTTGCCTATTGTTTCTGCTGTCAATTACTAGTCTTCTTCAATTAGGACACAAACAAAATTAATTTTCTTCACAACCTGCTGTGATGATCGACTGCTGTGGCCTTCATCTTTGATATCATCTCATCCCTTCTTAAAATCGAGTTATCCATTTGTGTACTGCTGATTTCTTTGAGGGCTTTGTTGGCATAAACATTTTGTAAAGCAATAATGATTTCATCATTCTTCCTCCCAGGCATTACCATCAATTTGATATTTGTTCTTGCTTCAGTTTCAGCAGAATTTATGTTCTCCTACAGAGGCTCCTTTTAAACTGATGTCTTACCCTCCTTAGTGCTTCAGACTAGATCCTGTTCAAACATATTATGATAAGTTAGTATGAGTTTATTTTGCTGCAAAAATGGTTTTTGAAATCTATCCATATTTTTTAATAATATGTGCAAAAATATAACCTGTTTTTTCCCATTTCCTAATGATTATCTACTGTTCTTTAGAAATACTACTTTTATTATTGTATGATGTTCCAGTGAAGGTGTATTCTATAATTTGCCAAGCCATGATCTAAATCTCAGAATTTATGTCTGTTTACATTTTTTAATATTGGAAATAAGGCTACAGTGAACATCTTTATTAATAAATTTAGCCAAACTTTTCATTTGTTCTTTAGTCTTAGGAATGAGGTTATTAGGTTGAAAGGTTCGAATATTTTCAAGTTTATAATCATAAATGGATAAATTTCTTCTCTCTTCCCCAAATTATCCCTGTTTATCTTGCTACTGTCACAACACAGGGCACTATGTTCTTCGCAGTGTAACTATTAATATATTAAGGTAAATGTTGAGTTTTGCTGTGTCTCCAACTCTAGTCTTGAAAACACATTCTTTCTTAAATTTCTTGTTTCTCTGTGTCACCCAGCACTGACAATGTGGATAACATGCCTCTTCCAGCCACAAACCATTTACTAATTTCTTCCCCTCCACAATGCTTGTCAAGCCATTCAGAATAGTTAACCTATGTCCCTGTGAGGAACAAATTTACCTACCAGGATTTGTGTTGGAATTCTAATTTTCATTTTTCATATTCTCTTTGTTTATTGGACAACACAAGATGTTGTTCTTTTTGCTTTTTTGTGCATTTGAAAATTTACTTATTGGCCTATTTTACTCATTTGTAAATATTTAATATGCTTAAGAAATCAGCTCTCCATCCCTGATGTGGCATGGGTTTGTCAATGTTTTTCCAGTTTTCTTTCCAGTTTGTCATTTGACTACAAATTCTATATACTTTTTTTTTGTGCAGTTTTTGGCTGGAGCAGTGTTTGAACCTGCCATCTCCCCAGTATATGGGGCCAGTGCTCTACTCCTTTGAGCCACAGGCACTGCCCTTTTTTGTTGTTGTTTTTTTGCTTTTAAGAGACAGAGTCTTTCTTATTCTATCACCCAGGCCAGAGTGGGTGGCCTCATCATAGCTCACTGTACTGCAAACTCTTAAGTTCAACAGCTCCTCCTGGCTTAGCTTCCCGAGTGGCTAGGACTACAGGTGTGCACCACACTTAGCTAACTTCTTTTCTTAGTTTTAGTAGAGATGGCGTCTTACTATGTTGTCTCCAACTCCTTGACATCATATGATCCTCTCACTTGCACTTTCAAAGTGCTGGGATTACAGGCATGACCTACCACTCCTGTCCAAACCACACATACTTTTTATTCATCAAGTGTTTTTACTCTACCCCAACTACAGCCCAAGATGAACGGGAGGGAAGGGGGGAGGATGGGTGGAGAGAGGGTAATTGGTGGGACCACACCTATGGTACCTTTTACAAGGGTACACTGTTAAATCTACTAACTATACAAGGGTACATGTTAAATCTACTAAGAATATAAATAAAAACTGTGGTGAAGGCTATGTTAACCAGTTTGATGAAAGTATTTCAAAATGTATACAAAACCAGCATATTGTACCCCATAATTGCATTAATGTACACAGCTATTATTTAATTAAAAATTTTTTTACTTTATGAAGTTAAATATACAATCTTTTATTTTATACTTCTGGTTAAAACTTTTTTAACTTATTTTTTTTCCATCTGGAAGATATGTTTAATACATTCTTCTGAATGATTGAGCAAGACAAGAACATATAATACTTTTTCCCAAAACTAACTTATGCAAGTGAATGATTTGACACTCTTACATACCCAAATCTTAGATTTTTCACGTATATGTCCATAAATCCCCCATACACAAGTGAGAATCGATTGTTATTTTGGCTTTTATCATTTCTGTTCCTATAAAAATTGGCCTGGTAAGCATGTCAATCACTGCATTTTTTTTTCCTAAATCCCTAGCCACCACTATAATGGGCTTATTTGAAAGCAGGTAATGAGAGAGTTTCCTCTCTAGAAGGAAAACATGGTATAGTCCCCATTTGGGAAGTTTCTTCTGGACATAATTGACATAATTGATTAATTCTCAGGACCAACCATAGCATATTTTGCAACTTAGTTGCTCTTCTGTCACCTACTACTAAACTTTGTAGCAGAGATTCTACACCAGTTACAGAAATGAATTTTTATTACAACAGGATTGCACTGTGGCAAATCATTGTGAGACTTCTTGTTTGGCAAGTATCTTAATATTATAAATTTATCTTCTATGTTTAGCAATCCCATAAGCACAATGCATTTTTAAGCTTAGTTTATACAAGATCAAGAAATACCTGTTCTTATACATGTAGTATGTAAGTTTTTTATAACCTCAGACAACAAAGCTATGCGTCTGTCAAATGCTCATTTAAGACATAAATACTGAACTGTGGATTACAGAGAAATAATTAGAAGATAAATTCTTAATTGGTAATCATGAGTTATCTATTATCTCTCTTCCCTTGACTCTTTTTAAAGATGAACTTAGATAGTACACAGTCTTTAGAGAGTTCCAGAATAGACACTTATATTTCCCTGCTTCCCTTCAAGAATAAAACCTATCAATAATCTAGCTAGCATGGAGTAATTTAATTCTCTAAGCTAATTATATGATGTTCAGCTATTTCACTTTTTACTCTGCTGTTTAATTTCTAAAAATAAAACTTGATGTGATTTTTTTTTGTATTTTAAATTTATAAGTATGGGCCATAATGCACCATGATGCTTACTTCTTAAATATTATTTTATAAAGAACGTATCTAATATCTCTCCCTTATTAAAGCAAAGCATATTCATTATGACATGTTTGAGAAAAACACCCTAAACTTAGAAAAAAGGAGGGTGAAATCACTCGTGTCCTTGCCCCTCAAACACACTATCCTTAAAATTTGGTATATTTTATTTCAGTCTTTTTCTAGTCATAGATTTTTGTGATGTCATTTGATCCTGTTATATGCACATTTTGTATTCACTTTTAAAAATTAACCTTTACCCTGTAAATATTTCTTATGTTATTCTGACTATTCACAACTATTTTAATGGGCATTTGATATAAATCACATGATAAAATATTTTTATCTAATTTAGTATTTATTAAGTTTACTTAAAAATATGTATGACTCTGTTGGACTATTAGACTAGGAGTTATTTTCTGTAAAGGGACGCATAGTAAATATTTTAGGCTTTGTGGGCGAGGCTCCTGTGTCATGACTATTCGAATCTCCTGCTGTAGTAGAGTAGCCGTTAGAGACAATGTATAATGAAGCCATGGGCCAGGTAACCAACCCCTCCATTATGCTATTAGAAAAACTCAATACTGGGGCAGTGCCTGTGGCTCAAAGGAGTAGGGCCCCGGGCCCCTATGCCGGAGGTGGCAGGTTCAAACCCAGCCCTGGCCAAAAAAAAGAAAACTTTAATAAACAGAAGTTGAGATATACATGTTCATGAAAAGTGTTGGGCTCATTTCCCTCATGTAGATGCCCAGAAATACGTGTACTATCATATCATATCATTTTGTCACGCACGATGTGTGTGTGCACGCACCTCTCCCACAGGCAAGGGGCCCAGGGACTCATGTACAGATGTGTACACAAAAATGCAATCTGCATTTTTGCATCGAAAAGCTTAGAAACTTTTGGCAGGTTCACTTTATTTCATGATATGTAATTATACTGTGTGTGTTCCTTTTTTTACTAATTACAAAGGCAATTCATGGTCATTGTCAGTATTTTACATATAGTGAAAAAGATCAGTTGCCAGTATTTCTACCATGGACAGTCATTACTGTCATCTTGTATTTCCTTCCAAAACTTTTTCTATGAATATATACTTGACAGCAGTTTATTACATTATGAAATGCATGTTTTGTCTTTTTTTTTTTTTCAAGAATGGAACACTTCCCTAATCTGTATGCCCCCTGTGCAGGTGCCAGGCTGATCTTCCTGTATCATTCTCATTTTAGTATTTATGCTACCAAAGCCAGCACATCTATCAAGTTTGTGTTCAACTATATATTGTTTCTAGTCAAAACCAACTAAGTCACATTTCCCTACTCTCTTCTGTTGTACTTCCTTAGTATCTGCATTTTATTGCATCCTTTAAATTTGTCAAACTTATTCACTCATATTCTGTGATGTGATGTTTACGGTCCTTCCAGTTTTTTTTTTTTTTCTGTTTCTCATTTCTGTGGAGGAAATTCCTAAATGTGAAACTACTATGGTCAATGTTAATGTAACATTAATAAAAGGTTAATATCTTGGTATAGATTACAAGATTTGCAGCCACACTAATGATGTTGTGTGTTGCCCATATCATACCAGTCTCAGTATTATGAACTTGAATCTATTATGTCTTTTGCCCATTTTTTTCCTCCTATGGCTATAGTGTTTGTTTGATTTTAATCATTTTTTCTTCATATTATGGATATTCTTTTTTTATTTCTTAAAGCATAACTGTGTACACTAATTCAATCGTGGAGTACAGTGTGCTGTTTTCATATACATTTTGAAATACTCTTATCAAACTGGTCAACATAACCTTCATGTCATTTTCTTAGTTATTGAGCCAAGACATTCATACTTTGCTTTTAGAAAGATTTACTTGTACTCTTGTAAGATAAACCATAGAGGTGACCCTACCAATCACCCTCCCTTCCCCATTCACCCCCTTTACCTCTCCTCTCCCACCCCCTTCCCATATGCTAAGGCTATAATTTCTTTATCCACTGTGCTTGGTACAAATATCTTTCTTTCTTTTGTGATTTATACCTTGGTTTTATAGGAATGGAGAAAGGCTAATAAATTTATGATTACTTTTCTAAACTAAACCTGAAAATCATGTAATTTAGTTGTAAGAGATATTTTTGCTTATATAAGGTTGACTAGTAAATTAAGCTTTCCTTTATACAAAACCTTAAATAATATTACTTCATTTTCAAACATTAGTGCATTCATCCCCCAAAATTATTTGATCCCATATTGCATGTTTCTTGATAGCATAATAATTGTATGAATTTATTTATAATTTTCATTCATGATCTTTTATGATCTTCTTATAACATTGTGCCTTTTTATTTCTAAGAGTTGAAGAAATCGAGGTTTATAACATCCAGCTGCTTTCCTTGGATTAGCTGCGTATATAATGGCAATACCAAGTTTAGAACCCAATGTCTGTGTACTCTAACCAGAAAAAGAGTAATTATTAAAGTTATGCGTTAACTTTTAATACGTGAACACATAAACTGTGTTAAGTTATGCCCAGATTGTTTTTTAAAAAAGAAAGCAATTCAATCAGTTGTTGTTCCTGTTTGATTTGGAGTAAGGGAAGGAACTGGGTATGGTATGAAAGGAAAGATTAAGTCAGATAAAAGGTTCAGCCAGAAAAAAGCGTGTTGCAATATATCATGAAGAGATGGGCCATACATTTTGTTTTCAGTTTTCTAGCAGCCAGCATAGAGAAGTAAAAATGATCTTTCACTTGCACTTATAATAAAAGCCACACAGCTTAATGTGGTCCGTGAAGCCAGACATGATCTATCCCCTGCCTGTCTCTCTAACCTCGCTTGTTCTGCTCTCCTGCTCTTTCTTTGTGCTCCAAGATCCTGGGCTGGCCTCTGCTCTACTCCAAGAAAACATCAATTTTTTCTTCTGTCAGAGAGTTTGCATTTTTTATTTCTTCCTCCTGAGGAACCCTGCCCTCTGGCCCCTCAAGATCTGGTCTCTTTTCACTCTTGGTCTATTTTGTTCCTCTGGAGCTCCTGTCCACACTATTTAAGGGAGCCTCTCTCAGTTTATTCACTGGGGAATTGCTCTGTTTATTCCCTACACAGCACTTTCCACAGTCAGGTGGTGGGGGACCCTGTGCACTGCTTCAAGCAGACAACCTTGATTAGTGTCAAGAGTGCAGAGTCCATTCTGAACACTCTGTTGTATGACGTTAGGCGCGTCAGCCCTTCTATGCCTTCAGCTTTCTCATATATAAAATATTCTTTATGAAATGCTCTTTTAAGAAATAGAACTGCATGCTTTTATATTGTGTTTTTTATTTTTTTCCTCTTATCTTTTTTTTGTTAAGTCACCTACCATCAATGCATGTCTTTGTGGAATAATGTGAGACTATAAAAGAGAAACTGCTTTACAGCAAATAAGGCAGTAATTGTTGCAACAGCTTTTATTTTGCTTTGTTTTCTAAACATGGAAATCTTAGCAATACTAGGGGGTCTCCTGCATTTCCACTTTGTGTCCTAGACCCTTGATCTACCTCCTGCTTCTCTGCTTTTTTCCTACCATTCCATCAAAAACCTCAATGGACACGGCAGTCCAGTGGTCTCCCATCTCATTGAAGTCTGCGTCATTTCTCAGTTTTCATTTACTAGACCTGTCAACAGGAATCGACACATTGATCACTCAATCTGTATTGAACAAATTCTCCCCCTAGCCCCTGGGACACAGCCTGGCTGTTTGTTCTCAAATTTTATTATAGCTTCTCCTCACCTCCCTAACACTAACAGCTGGTATATCACAAGGCTGCAGCTTGGATTATTTCCTTATCTTACTACATGTTAAAATACCATCTATACACTGGCGACCAGCAAATTAATATTGCCAACTTAGACCTCTAACCTGGTGCCACGTTCTTGAGATTTACCTCTTTGACATCTCCAAGAGGGCATCTAATAGAATTCTCAAACTCAGCATATCAAAAACCGAGTCTCTGATCTCACTCTCCTCCCAGTGAGCATGACCAGGAGCTGTCCCCTCTCAAGTGACAGCCACTCCATCTTTTAGTAGCTCAGACAAAACCACTCGGGATCACCCTTGTCTCCTCTCTTTTCCTTATAACACACAATTTATCTTTTAGTAAATCCTGTTGGTTACATCTTAAAATCCAGAACTTAATTACTTCTCATCTCGCTCAGTTAGAAACCACAACCTTTCTTTCTTTATTTCTTTTTTTCTTTATTTATTAAATCATAGCTGTGTACATTAATACAGTCATGGGGTACAGTGTGCTGTTTTTAAATACAATCTGAAATATTTTCATCAAACTGGTTAACATAGCTTTCATGTCATTTTCTTAGTTATTGTGTTAAGACATTTATAGTCTACATTTAGAAAGATTCACAGGTACCCTTATAAGATGAACCATAGGGGTGATTGGTGAGAACCACACCCTTTCTTAGCTGGATTATTTCAACAGCCTCCAATATGGAGGTTCTTGCTCCCAAATCTATTCTTTCTATAGCATCCAAAGCAAGTCTTTAAAGTCACGAATCAGATCATTTCACTATCCTTCTTTCACCTATCCATCTGAGTCCCATTATGCTTAAAGTAACACTCAACATCTTCACAACGGCTGTGAGTCTTCCCTGGATTTGGCCCCTGTTTACTCCTAGGAGCTCACATCCTACAGATCTCCCCCTGCCCATTCCTTCTTTGAACATAAAAACCAAATGAGAGTCTGTGACGTTGATCTTTGCTTAGAGAACTTCCTTCCTTCAGATATTTGCATTTTTTCAGGTCTCTGCTCAAATATTACCTTCTCAAAGAGGTCATACCTCTCTGCTGCCCAGGTCTAAATGAAATAGTGCTCCTGTTTCCCTCTTTCTCTCATCTGAGTGTATCTTTGTGCATCACACCTATACTACCGGATTTATTACCTATTTTTGTCTATTTCTTTTTTGTCTGTTTCCCCCACTGGAAGGCAAGTTTCACAAGAGCATAGGCTTTCTATAGCTTACAAGCTCCCAGATCAGTGTTTGGCACCTAGTGGATGCTCTTAAATATCTTCATAAAAGGGAAGACTGAAAAAAATGAATGGCTGCTTTACAAATGTATTATATGCATCTACTATCATAACTGTTTTTTTTAGACAGAGTTTCACTTTGTCACTCTCTGTAGAGTGCTATAGCATCATAGCTCACAGCAACCTCAAACTCTTGGGCTCATCTGATTCTCTTGCCTCAGCCTCCAGAGTAGATAGGACTATAGGTGCCTGACTATTTTTTGATATGGGGTCTAACTCTGACTCAGGCTGGTCTCAAACTCCTGAGCTCAAGCAATCCACCCACCTCGGCCTCCCAGATGCTGGGGTGAGTGCAGGCATGAGCCACTGTGTCTGGCTATATAATTTCTTAAATAAAATTTCAATTCTCTTTTGTGCAAGATTGGACTGTCTGATCCATTTTCTTTGCTATTTGATGTTTAAGTGAGGTCATGAAACTGCTATTATGAAATGTGAGAATCAAAGATGGAAGAGAACCCAAAGGCTTCTCTGAATTAGCTACCAACCTCTGGCCAGCACAGCACTCAAGACAACATCCATCTTTATTGAGTACTGGTCTTATTTTTATAACTCTTTTCAACCTCGATAGGAAACCTTTTTCCAATATTTAATTATTATTTCAATTGAACACCTCTGTTTTTTTTAAGCCAAGTCAGATTTAATCACAACAGTTTAAGCTCATGTCTTTTGTAGATCTTGTAAACAGAAATTAATTCTGCATACAAAATGCTTCAGCAGATTCTCCTGCATATTCAGGACACAGGTACATAATAAGGGGAGCTTATCTTTATTGCATGTTGTTGAATAAATAATTTGTGAGCATGAAATTTTTTTTTTTCAGTTCTTGGCCAGGGCTGGGTTTGAACCCACCACCTCTGGTATGTGGGGCTGGCACCCCACTCCTTGAGCCACAGGCACCACCCTGAGCAAGAAAGTTTTTTAGTGTTTTCAAGTATTTTAGTGTTTTTATCATGATACCTCTTTTTATCCATTCAGCTATTTTTATTGTTTGGCTTTAAATGATTCTTGTCCCATTTTCCTACCAAAATGCAAATACCAAAGTTCACATAGCAAAAGAGCAACATTAACTTTAAAGTATGATTACTGATGTAATGATATTTTAAACCCTCTGGGTGAAGGGCTCAGCTTCAAATTGACTTTACCTAACAAATGCAAACAATATAACCCAGTCGTTTGTACCCTCATATTAATTTAAAATTTAAAAATAATTAAAGAATAGTTTTATTTAAAACTGGGTGTGGTGGCCCACACCTGTGATCCTAGAACTCTGAAGGGTAAGGAGGGTAGATTGCTTGAGCTCAAGAGTTCAAAATGAGCCTGAGCAAGAGCAAGACCCTGTCTCAACGAAAAATAGAAAAACTAGCCAGGCATTGTGGAGGGCACCTGTAGTCCCAGCTAGTCAGGAAGGTGAGACAAGAGGATCTCTCAAACTTAGGAGTTTGAGGTTGCTGTGAGCTGGGACACCATAGCATTCTACCCAGGGTGACAGAGAAAGCTCAGTCTCAAAAAAAAAAAAAAAAGAAAGAAAGAATAATTTTATTTAGAGGCAATACTATCCTAAATAGACATATTTCATGTCTTTTTTGCTTGTTGCTTCATATCAAGTGAAATGTTGTTCTCTGTCCGTGCTTTTATGGACGTCCTTCCTTTACTCTTTTCTCGCCTCCACACTTACACACACCGAGTATTTACTATTCACTAACTCCTCCTGGTTGTTGGAAAAGGGTTAAAATAAACTGTCACTTATATTCACAGATATGTTATCCTTACATATAACCTACACATGCTTATACATTTTAAAAAGAACTATGCCACAGTTTTATTTCGTTTTCAATTTTTTGTTACTAGTAGATAAAAATACAATTGATTTTTGTATATTTAGTTTACATCCTCTTTTACAGATTTCTTAGGGTTTTCTATGTAGACGATTGTGTCTGCATACAAAAAAAGACAGTTGTGCTACGTCTTTTCCGGTCTACAGGTGTTAATTCTGTCACTTGACTTATCGTGCTGGCTGGGCCCTCCCGTGTCATATCCATAACATATGGGGGGGCAGCCTTTCACTTAGTCCTTCCCCAGGGCATCAGCTGGAGAGTTCTCTTATATACTTTCTATTTCTACTTATCTCTGTTTCTATTTTTTGAGAGTATTTATCATAAGTGAGTGGAGATATTTATTAAATGTTTATTCTGAATCTATTGAGATGATAATTTGACTTATTATTCTATTAATGTAGTGTATTATATGTATTAATTTTTAGATGTTAACTCGATCTTGCACACCTGGTAAACCTCACTTGTCTTTTTATCTCATTATATTCCTTTCACTAACTTTGTTTAGAATTTTCCTGTCTCTTCTGGTAAGATTTATTGGTCTATAGTTTACTTATGATATCTCTGTATTCAGACATGTACCTGCCTATTGTTTTAGTTCTATTTTTAACCACTCAACATGGACATTATTATATTTGATCATTATTGTCTAGATACCCTTTAATTTTTATCAATTTCATTGCTCACTATTCCTTCTTACAGTTCAACCATTCTTTTTGCTATCATCTTCCTTCTTCTTGGAGTATATTCTTTCAAAGGTTTTGTAGTGAAGTTTGGGGGGATAGTACTCTCAAGATTATATACCTAGCAATTGGCAGAGCCAGGCTCAATCTCAAGTCTGACTCCCAGGACCATGATCTTCCATAAAACCATACTGTCTCATCATAGGCCCTATTCCTGAAATCATCAAGGAAACAGAAAAGAGAAAAAGATTATCGTAGAGTAAGTTACTAGAAAGTGTAAACAATCAAAACAAAAAATTATAGAGATAGTTTTATTGACAAAGACTTCTATTTACAGTAGAGTGAGTTGGCAGTAAGCATACAGAGCATGGCTGAAGATATCAAACTGTGCACAGCTCTGGGGGGGGGTGATGAAGATGGCACCCTGGGGGTGTCCAGTATACATTGTACACAGAGCTGCAGCCCGTCAAGGGAAAGGCCTGGCCAGCTGGCATTCCTGTCTGTGAGCTGCCACCTGCAGTGTCATTTCAGGAATGCTTCAGATACAGGATACTCAATCTCTGGGAAAATCAAGCTTAGTCAGCTGACAGAGTGACTCTGGTATTTTAAGCATTTTACTGGCAGGCCTTGTAGAAAGCGGCAGCTCGGTTCTTTTAACTCATTCATTCTGAAAAGAAGGCAAAAGAAAAGTATAAACAGAAAGCAGAGGCATATGGAGGAGAGGTACACCTTCTTATCCTGCAAATTTAATGAATGCTGTGTTACTTCCCAGGAATAAAAGCTTGGCCTTAATTATGTCTTCAAAGTAATTAGATTGGAGGGACCATTTCTGAGGTTTATCTTACAGAGGTACAAGTGAATCTCTCTAAGAGTAGAATGAGAACGTTTTACAACAATAACTGAGAAAATGACATGAAGGCTGTGTTGGTCAGTTTGATGGAAGTATTTCGGATTGCATGTGAAAACTCCACACTGTACCCCAGAAGTGCATTAATGTACATAGTTACCATTCAATAAAAAAAAAAAAGTAATTAGATTAGAAAACTTTTTCTCAGTGATAAAAAAGAAAAGACTGAATTTGTAGCATTTTCACTGGATAACTCTCATATAAAATACAATAGTAAGAGCCATTATGAATCAAAATATGCTTTGCATTTAAGTAGTGTACAAGGTCAGAAAGTTGAGATTCAAAAGTGTCTTACTCAACAAAATTTGTTTACTGTAACAGCATTACAATTAGATATTGTGATTCATGCTGGATACACAGTTTCTTAAATGTTAGTCAGAAAGAGAATGTGGAAGAGGGAGTCAAAGAAAGGGAGTGGAGTGGCATGGTAATAATTAAAGAATTCTTAAATGACATGGAAGCAACTGAAGCAATGGTCACTAAAAAACACATAATTTCTTTTTATACCACAGACTGGAAAACATTTTACTTGTTGTGAAATGGTAAATGTGCAAAAAGAAAGGTAAATATACAATCTCATTCATCATTGCTCTATAACTTCTTGGAATCTGTACTTGAAGCCTCGTCAGGGTAGCCAGCTGCCCTTCCTTCTGCCTCCCTATCCCACATTCCTTAACCAAAGCAGTTCTCGTGTTAGAGACAAGCCTACGTTTGTGTGTTGAGAAGAGTGAGAAGAGGAAGGAGAACGTGCAAGAACAGAGCACATTTCTGGCCCCTTTTATGCAGGATTTGGCTCCCTGGAGACTCCAGGAGGGGCAGGGTGGTCCTATAGGAACCAGGGCCCCCAGGCTCTTCCACTACACTGCTTTGACTTCAGGAAACAGGCTGCAGTCATGGGACAGGGAAAAGGCCACCAGCAGCCGTGGGGGACGTATTGACTGAGGAAGTAGAAACTGAATCACTAAAATGGCAGAAGAAATGCTTTTAATTGCCCTTTCACTGCAATACTCTGCCAGTCTATTTAGAAAAGCAACATCAACCTGCCTACTTCTTGCCCAACCTGGGTTTCTGAGAGCCTGCCAAGTGTTCCTGATCCCCAATGCGAGTAACTCAGGAGCCGATGTGATGATCAAGAAGACAGAAAATTACAGTATCTATACGTGCAGTGTGTCTCTGAGAGGATCCAGGGGAGACAGCATAGGAAGGGGTACAATGAAGAAGAGGGTTTCAAATCTAGAGAGATGGAGGTTAATTATATACCGTCTTCCTTTAGTTAGCCCTCTAGGATTTCTGTAAGCCGGACCATAATGTGCCACGTTGCTGAAGCCAATTAGGAGTCACTCCTCATTCCTCTTCTTTCTGGTCTTCAAGCTGCTCCCTGGAGGTCATTACAAAGCAGGGACAACTTGAAGGCCGCCTCAGAAACCTTTCTGACCTCTTCTCTCCACTATCCAAACTGTTTCCTTATTCTGCTTCTATTGGTGATTCAAAGAAATCCCAAATCTGTAATCACTAGACATCTGAAACCCTTTTAAAATATCCTTCTTTAAATCCCCGGATGCTTTTTCTGAAGCCACCTATTTCCTTAGCTTCTTACTTTCCTGAATGCTTTTGTCTGGTCCACCTCACATTAACTTAGATAAACTAAGATTTATGCTAGATCTGGATACTAAAGAACTAACAAGAGCTTTTAAAACTATAAATAAAAAGTCTTGGTTTAACTTAGCAAATCACAATGCATACAAATACGTACAAACACATGTATGCTTTTAAAGTATGTATCAGTATATAAGTATGTGCATGTATCTACATATACAAGTATTTATGTGTGTGTATGTGTGTATATGTATGTTTTTAGAGTAGTATGGTGGTTGAGACTATAAAACCTAAAATATTGGTGAAGACTATTAAGGGTGTCATTCTAATCTTTGTAGGTATTATTTCATTCTTTTGCTTTTACATAACATTTTTGAGTGCTTTAGACAATAAAACATTAACTAAAGACCAGTTCTTAGTAGAATTTCTTTAAAATACTTAAGTGAAGCCTCCTGGCTTTCACAAAAAAAAAAAAATCTATACCTTTATCTAGAGCAATGATAAGTAACACAATTGATATTAAAGAATGTGAAAAAATATATAATTTATCCATTAGGCCTAATTGTACCTCAAAATCTATGCGATAAATATTTCTTGTATGCTAAATTATAGCCTCCTTACTTGTAAAAAATTCAGATGAAAACATCTGAATTTGCTTCATTTGTAATAGCTAACTAAAAATGGTAAAAAGATAAATATACTGTTTGTTAATTGTTAAAGTACAGCTCTAAAAGTTAATGACAAATTAAAACAGTCCAATAAGAGTAATGGAAATAGGTTAATCTTCTTAAGCTCATGAATTATGTTATACTCTGTTCCTTTCTCCAATATTGTAAACGTGATGAGAATTCTAAAAAGAAGATTAGTAGAATATAGTCATTTTTTTTCTATTTAAGAAAGATTTGTACTAAAAGAGAGTTAGCTTTATTGATGAAAAAACACCTTTGTAGTTCAGTATAAAGCGGACAAATGAAATCTCCAAGGACAAAAAAAATTACAAATACTTGTAATTTCCAGAATGATAAAGGTATACACATCAAACAAAGGTTAGACAAAAATTATTTATCATCCCAAATAAACCCAGAAAATGTATGATTTTGCAAAAATAAGTTGCCCTCTTTAAATAAAGTGATACACATTTTGAACTTCAAATTGACATGACTTATGGGACTAATGTATTTTGTGAAAATTCAGGATAATGCTGATTATTCTTTGACATTGAAGCATAAACTATAGGTCAGACAGACGTGCACAATTGAATTAAAGTAAAATCACTTGCAAAGCTATACTCATTCTCTTCTTATATAACTCTGCTCATAATTGACCAAAAATGCCTTTATTCTATTTCCACAACTTTATTTTTGTGGTTACACACATTGGACATGAAGATGAAGTGAAAATAACATAATTTGGTTTACACAAAATATTAATGAAAATAGGAAATCACCAAATATTATTTTAACTAAATTAAATTAAAATGGCTTTCTTGAAAACCTTTAACTCTTTTTTGTTTTCCAGATCTTGGCTAATAATCAAATCAATAATAATTTTTTCTAACAACTCTATTTCTTAAGGAGAAAGGGCATACTGAATATGATTAAAATTGTATTTATTAGGAAGAATAACTAGATAAGTAAACAGGTAGAATCTATTAAAATGAATTAGTCTAAAGCAATTAATGCAAAGTGATCATTTCTCTGGTCTTGTGCTTGGTAAAACACCAGTTATCTTTTTCTCACAGGAGAATCCTACCAACTCTGTTTTTGTCTTCCCTCTGAGTGGCCTACTCACTCTATAAAGATGTCAGTAGGAAAGAAAACTGTCTAGGCCAGAGGTTGCCCAGATTGCCTTGATCCTGGGTCAGTTCACACAACTCATGGACAAAAAAAGTGCCTGCACCTGTTCCTGCTACAGGCCATCGTGCCCTGCTGCACAAAAAGTGGTTCCCCATCCAAAGCATCCTTGTCTCCTGGGAGCCTCTTGGAGACACAAGAATGTCAGGCCCCAGGTTGGACTTACTGAGTCAGAATTTATATTTTAACAGGATCCCTATATGATTCACAGTCATAGTCCCATTAGAGAAATGCTGCTCTGGGCTACTTATTAGGTGCCTGAGCCCTCCTCCTGGTAATAATCAGTAACCAGTAATTCTCATTAGTTTTAAGTATTAAAAAGTACATACCAGGGTTGTGCCTGTCGCTTAAGGAGTAGGGCGCCGGCCCCATATGCTGGAGGTGGTAGGTTCAAACCCGACCCCAGCCAAAACCTGCAAAAAAAAAAAAAAAAAAAACATACCATGCTTCTTCCATCCAAATTATGCCAAAAAATACAGATGCTTCCTTTTTTTTTTAAATCTCTGAGAGATTCCAATTGGTGTTAAGTGACTTATTTATTTTTTACTTCTGTTTTTGTGGTCCTTGTGTGTGTCTCCCCTCACAGGTATTATTTCTCATGTTCCATTAAATCTACTTTTATATTGTACCTCACTTCCCATTAAATCCAATTCTGGAGACTTCAAATACTTTCTCTATCAGTCTTTGAAAGGAAGAAGGAGGGATGTTGGGAATATGGAGGTGACCTCATTCACACAAGGCTGCCAACCAAAGGGCCACAATGGACACTAATGTTAAATAATTGACATTATCACTATTCAGTCCTGGCCCGTGTAAATCAATTGTTAAGACAACCTGAAAATAAAGGCTTGCTTTGTTTGGGTACAATTATGAAATTACTTCAAAACAGAATATTTTATTTTAGCCGAGCCACAGCATTTTTATAATTAATGCCTCATCCTTATTTTGTAGCAGTTTTTTCAGGCATAAGCTTTTTACTGAAGAGTAAGGTCTAAAGCCCTGGTTTTCAAACACGCTGCTCATTTTGCTTTCTTACCACTGAACTCTTCCCTCTAAGTTAGAAAACAATTTATTCCTCTTTTTGATTTTACTCTGATTATGAGATCAAGAGAATAAATTGTCATTGTTAGCTTTTCTGGCTCACTCTGATTAAAGCCCAGCCTGTATTTCTTTCATTTCTATTTTATTCCTCACCTCTCAGGACTCATTTATTTTACAACTTACATATAAATGATATCAGATGAGAAAAATCCTTTTTAGGTAAATTGAAGCTGTAAAATTTTTGTGGTGTCCTTTTCTCTGTTCCACCTTTTTCTTACAGCTATTTGAAGATGTCTCACAGAAGGATTTAAATTGCCTACATACAGTGAAATTGATGAAGATTTGAAGTAATTCAGCTTTTTATAGAGTAATCCCAATATTCCCATTTTGACTTTTGGAAATTGCCTCCATTCACTGCTTGCTTTTTATCCGTATAGATAGATTTTTTTTTTTAATCAGTAGTTCCAGCAGAATATTTACTGAGGGGCCTGTTCACCCCAAATTCCCAATTGTAGTCACATAAAGCAGGAATTATTTAACTCATTATTCCTAATTAATCCGTTCTGAATCTCCATAGCCATTAATCTCTTTAGATGACCCATTCCCTTAAAAGACAAATCTAGTGGAAATGGAATTGTGTTTGTAGGGTCACAACATCAAGTTTTAGGCCCTGAAGTGGCTGTTTGGTGACTTTGTGTCCTCAGCAGAGATGCTTGACCTCCATGATTTTATGGCAGTGTTAATACTAATGCTAAACTTAGTGGAATACTTTGAAAGGGCGTTAAATGCTTTTTAATAAATTATTCTGAGCCAACGTTTAGATATAATAAATCTCAATTATTAGCTATTTTCTGTTGCTATGATTGTATCTCAGTGTTTTTCTCTGTATACTCTTTCAAATATGTTTTGCTTATTACCTTGTATAAATAATGTAAAATGATTTTTCTGATTGCTCCCATAAAAGAAAAATAACCTTCCCTTTTATAATTTATCTATATTCTCTTCAGCATTTTCAAAAATTTTGCTCAGTTGAATTCTGTTTTCTTTACTAGAATGTTTCATGATTTAAAATAAGACATAAGAAGTGATTCTGGTGTGAGGTATCTTACCAAACACTAACTCTCCATGGTGGTGTTCAGATGATTTGCTATACGTTTGTGCTGTGTTTAAAACACAGTCAAGCCAGGTCCAATTTCTCCCTTCCATTTTTTATAATTTTGAGAAGGAGAAAGCCACAGTCGTAATTTCTTCCTTATGGACTAAATCTGTGTTGTGATGCAGAAAAAGCTCTTATTTTTTATGCCCATAGAATCAGATATAAATTCAGCAGGATGCTTTTGCAAAGAAATGGAGGAACATATAGAATGACACTGATCTACTTGCATAAAAGGTACTTTATTCTTTAAAATGTTTGAAAATATGGCCAGGGAGTTGATAAAAATGCAAGTCCACAGAATGGAATTCTGCTTCTCTTGCCTTGTTATCAAATTTGCATAAAATGAGCAGAATCTTTTCAGTACTTTAATATTCTATAGACCTATGTATGGTTTTTTATTTAGGCGTTTCCATTTGTGAAAGTAGAGAAAAGAAAAATAGATTCTAAAACTGACAGTGACATTCTTTACTTGTACATTGTCTCTTTGTTTTTACAATACATATTCTTAAATATTCCAGAGTACAACATTTTGCAGTGTGAGCTTCAAGTTCACAGTGTGAAAATAAATAGTTATAAATACTTTCATAGATTTCCTAATTAAACATCAATAATAAGAAATTAGAGAAACTGAAAAGCGATAGATTTATAAATTGTGATGTAGTTCAGATATTTCGGAAGAAAAATATACACTAATTATGATCTTTGCTAGGTCATTAACAGAGGAAATCATTCATGTGTCTTAGCTTATTCTCTGGAAGGATGGGATTTTTCCCTTTAAAACAGGTATACCTTTTTTTAAAAAACAGAATAGGGCAATGAAGGCCTATTTAATAACCACTCAAAAATATTTAGTCAATTTAATATTTGTTTAAATCAAGTAAACAAATTCATTTTCAATAAGGACTACATGGATCCTTGGGGGCAGTTGAGATCAGATTAATAACCTTTTGGAAGTTCTTTGAGATTATTAATGCTTTGGTAGATGGAATAAGGTGATTTAGTATAAATGTCTATGATGTGATTTTGCTCCACATGTGAATATATAAGGTATGGTATGATGGAAGTTGGTAAATGTCAAGAGAATAAGATATGCTATAAGCATAAGAAAATAAAAATTTGAAAAAGCAAATTGATTATTCAAGTTAAATTATCGTCTTTAAGATCTGCTGATGGAACATTAAGCTTTATGCATGTATAAATTGTTTAAAGTTACTCAACTAGAAGTTTATTTTGTCTACTTTAATAGCATGTAGAACATTAAGGTTACTATTATCATATGATAAGGGATAAAATAGGTGAAAAGGAACTTGGGAAAAGTGTTGGAGTAGGAGTCACAAAACTAGGGCATAGTCTTTGTGTAGTCTATGACCTTGACCTTGAATATGGTGCTTCACCCTTTTAGTCCTTTTACAGGGACTCGTACCTATTACAAGTGGATTTGGCTACAAACGACAGGGAATCAGACATATACTGACTGTAAACAAATACAGTTTTATTTTTCTTACATAACAACAGGTCTGGAAATAGGTAGCCCAATGCTAGTAGTGGCTTAAAAATGCCATTAGTGCCCCAGGCTTATTCCCACTCTCATTAGACTGTTGGCTTGTAGCCTTATGGTCTGCCTGGAAGGCATTATACTACACTCAAGGCAGACAAGCCAGCACCAAGGGAACAGTTGTACATACCCTCTCATCTGAAGGCAGAATTTCCCCCAGAATAAAATGCACTATGAGCAGAAATCTGTTTAGGGCTCAGGGGCCAGAACTGGATCACATGAGACTCATAGATTAATGGGAGAGCAGAAAAAAAAAATTGCCATGATTTTGACTTTGACAAAACTTGATCCAACACCTGGATCAGATAAGTGCATTGCTGCTCTTAAAAAATGTCAAGAAAAGGACAATGGATTTGAAATGGCCAGCTAACAGTGTCAACCACAGGGGTCTAGAAGGAGACTTTAGAGGAAGAGTACTCAGGGTTAAAGTCCATGTTAAGGGTGCAGCCCTTCAGATTTGCAAGTCTACCAAATATGTCTGATACCAACTGTGATGAGTTTGTCAAACAGTACATCTGACAGCACAGTCCCCAAAAAGACTACGTTAACTTTAGGCACCAGCTACATATTGATGGGTCACCAGGCTGTCCCTCACTTCAGACCAGCTAGCTATACTTCACAGTCCCAATAGACTCCTTCAAGGTCAATTATTAGCTAGAATGGCTCATAGAACTCAAAAAAGCACTATGCTTAAAATTATACTTGTATAGAATATCCCTAATCCAAAATGTTTGAGACCAGAAGCGTTTCAGAGTTCAGACTTTTCTTAGATTTTAGATTATTTGTATATACATAATGAGATATGCTGGGGTTAGAACTCAAGTCTACACACAAAATTCACTTATGTTTCACATATACCTTATACACATAGCCTGAAGGTAATTTTATACAATGTTTTTAATAAATTTGTGACTTTTTGCATGAAATATGAGGGAAGGTGTGGAATTTTTCACTTGTAGTTGTCATGTCAGCTCTCAAACGCTTTCAGATTTTGGAATTTTGGATTAGGGATTACTAATCTGTAACAGGATACAAATTGGACCCAGGCAAAGAATGAGACACATGGGCAAAGTCAAGGAGAAGTTTGAATACAGAGCTTCCAGTTACCTTCTCTTTATGAAATACTGGATGGCATTCCCTTGCTCCAGCTGTGATATTTGACACAATTCAAACAATGTTGCCAATCAGGAAACTCACCCTAGGCTTGGTGTCTAGTTTTGACTGGTGCTCAGTCACTTACTGTCAATGTAGCTGATCTTCAGTCTCCAGTTCCTCTCAGAGATACAGGTTGATACCTTTAGTTTCTAGCTCCCCCAAGGTTGAAACTGGTCCTGTGTGTTCCTAAGCCCCCATCTTGTATCCTGTGGTCACACTGTCTGTAGGAGGTAGACAGACTGATTTCTCTGTGATCCCTCTAATCCAGGGTAAAGCACGAAAGCAGGCCATTCCTGCAACTTCTTATCAAAAACACTGAAGACTAAAGGAGCCAGGAGGCAGCCCAGCTAGGGCAATGTCTTCAAGACCATCCCCTGTATGGAGAATCAGCAAGTGGGTTGCTAAGTCTTTTGAACTCTGGATAGGTAGTTAGATTAGGGAAGCTGGTTTGCCTGACCTGGGAAGATGAAAATGGTTCCTAGCCCCACCCCTGCCCATTTTCTGAATGTATTGTCTTACAGGCCATTGTCGACAACTATTACCCTATGTGCCTGACTATCCAGATGCTCCTTTTCTACCCAATCTTCTAGGGGGGCTTAGGATTCTTTTTTTTTCTATTTTTGAATGTTGACACCTTTACATTTTCTTCATGAATACTTTATCTTAGAGATCAATAAAGGGTTTCCGGGGAATTGTAGTATTGCTGCATTGCCTCAGGCTGCCACTCAGTGCGTGAGACAATATCTTCCTCTCCAGGCCTCTCAGATTTTATACATTAAGCTGGTGTGAAGTCTCCTTCTTTCTTCAGTGTCGTTGCCCTTGTCAGTCCCCAGCCCAGGTTGGGGTCCCCCTGGAACCCCCAACAACTGTCCAGTGACCAATGCCCTGAGACAAAGACACTCCTATCCAGCAGAACATGCCAGGGACCTAGATATGGCCTACGGCCTCCCAGAAGGCAAAGACCACTCCTCTCTTTGGGTAAACTAATTCTCCGCAAGGGGAATTGAGAAGGTCTGATGTAGCTCTCACTAAATTCCTGCATCCAGATGTACCATCCACCAATTCATAGTGTGAGGTTTCTGCTTAGTATAGGAACTACATGCCCCATATATATTTTTTCAACCTTGAATTTTTCTTCCCACTTACATAGTCCCCTGAGGTGCGGGAAGGAGTGGGAAGCATTCTTAGAACCCAAAAAACTAATGTTTTCACAAGAGTATTTCTGCTTTGAGCCACACCCATTCAAGGTCAAGATGCAATCTCCTCCTTCACTCTGCTTTGCCCCACTGTGCCCTTAGCCATTCTTCAGCATCGCATCCTGGATCTTCCAAGAGCTGGGCACACAAGCTGTAGGAAATGATCCCTCACTAGCTCAGGAAGCTTAGCTATTACCTAGACTGCCTAAGTTCTACCATAGTAGCCAATCTTTGGTCTTCTTAATGCCATATAAAGTTGCTCTGAACAGATGGTGGTGCCTCTACTGCTATAAGAACCTTCCATCATGGGAGCAGCCACATAATTCCATAGATGAGAGGTCATTTTATTTCCCACATGGCCAGCCTGCCTGTTTAATATATATCTGCATGTTAAAACTTTGGTGAAATTCCTTAGTGGGAGGCAGAGAGACCTGTATGTAATTTACATTATTTTGGTGGACTGCCTACAAAAAAATTGCAGTTAGTAAAATTATACCCAAAGAAGACAAACGATTTGATAAAAGTCAAAAAGGCAATGAGTGGCCAAACCAGGACAGAAATCAAAACTTCCTAATTTCTTTAATTTCTTTCCCCTGCATCACCTAAGCTACCTACCAGAAAGAATTGGATCAAGCAGGCTTTGCTGTATGAAATTGTCTGCATATGGAGGTTTATGAAGCTTTTTATCAACAATCCCTAAATGACAAGTTCCACTGGCTCTGCCTAAACCAGGATCAAGGAAGGAAACCCCTCCCTTCATGACTCTGGGACTCTCAACCTTTCTCTGAATCAATGACCTTGTACATTTATTAATCTAATCTTTTAAATGTTAAACTCTTGAACCTTTTCCATTTCATAAAGCACTGAGTACAGCTTCACCAGTCTGCTTTTACTCATGATAGAATTATAGAGTTTCAAATCACTTAAATAATCTAGCTTTAAAGCTCTATCACTTAAAAACTTTACAGAAACTTGCTTCCTTCTCCTAAAGGAAACGGAAATGGAGAGACAGACAGTCTTATTGAACTGCCAACAGACACAAAATGAGAGCCCAGATCTTCCTTCTCCCTGCCCTTATCTTCTATTGGTAAGTTTGTTTTCTCTAGAAAGTAGGAAATAAAAAGTAGAAGTCAGACTTACCAGAGACTTCATATCCCACCTCCACTCTTACTAACACCCAATGTCCGTTCTCTCTTTCTGTGCTGATAAATGCTTAGAGATTGATTGTAGTTCCCAGAAGCTCTGCATCTCAGTTTGAATACATGATTAAGTCTTGACCATGAGAAGTAAGTGAAAATAGAGTGTTATTTTTAGAATATCTTTTTAAAAGAAAAGGAGTAGGTCTTTGTCCCCCTCTTTGCTCTTCTCTCTTCCTGGAATGCATGTGTATGACCGGAGCTCTAGCAGCCATCATGGACAATGAGGTGGCCATAGAAATGGAGCATTAGACAGAAGGGACCTGGGGTTTGACACTGAGAAGATGCCACACCAGCCCTGGCGTGCCTACCCAGAGGGGTGTGTGTGTAATAAATAAACTTTCATCTTCAATCTGAAACGAATTTACTCTTCTTTGGGTTTTCTGTCATATACAGACAAACCTATCCAACTAAATTTCTAGAAGCATGCTAAACCAAAAGGACTTGAGGTGTCTTGAGTTTTTACTTATCTTTTACTCTATAACTGATATTTAATACCTCTGTTCAGAAATATATTTTATCCAGTTCAAGTCCTACCTCTCATTTTGTATGTGTGTTATTTATTATTTATAATCCACATTCCCTCTTACTAACATATGATGTTATGTTAATATTTATTACTTCCTGGATGGTGCCTGTGGCTCAGTGAGTAGAGCACCAGCCCCATATACTGAGGGTGGGGGGTTCGAACCCAGCCCTGGCCAAACTGCAACAAAAAAATAGCCGGGCATTGTGGCAGGCACCTGTAGTCCTAGCTACTCAAGAGGCTAAAGCAAGAGAATTGCCTAAGCCCAAGAGCTGGAGGTTGCTGTGAGCTGTGATGCCAAAGCACTCTGCCAAGGGTGATAAAGTGAGACTCTGTCTCTTAAAAAAAAAAAAAATTATGACTTCCTGTAGTCTGGACTATGCAAATACATTGTAACCTCCTTGAAACCAGGGTCCAACCACTTCTTAAGGATCACTTATAATTTCTAACTCATTAATAAGGAAAACCTCTAGAGATTATGTTAAATGATTGTTAATGTCTGTCATCTTTGTAAGTTATTTACAACTGTTAAAAACAGCAGTGCACATATGCATGTGTGTGTGCAGCTCACAAACTTGTGAGGCATGCGTCAGTATTCCTATTTTGTAAAGTAGGGAACAGAATGAACGAGGTTCGTAATCTGCATGCTACAAACCCTTTCTGGGTTGCTCATCTTGGAAGAGACAGAACCAAAACCAAACCCTGGCCTTCCCAACACATACAGACTTTCCACTACACCCTGCTGCCTTAAATTCACAAATAACATATGTCCCTTACTCTGTAGGGCACACTTCAGATGGGGTCCCTGCCATGTAGAAGCTAACCATTAAAATCATTAATATGATAATTCCTCATATTAGCAAATAATCATTGCTTTCTCTTGCTACGTTCTACTCTTAGTTAGATTCTATGGACAGTGGCAAAAGTGGCTTAGCTACATATGGCAAGCACTGGGAGGTAAGAGTCAGGTTTTCCCTGCCTGTGACATCACTGGGTTGCTAGGGCTTCTTCTCAGCACTGTGTAGTCTGGTCATAGCAATGCTTTAATACGCCCCACAGCAGCAGACCTGGGGCCATTCAGTGAGTATTTTGTATAGTCAGACAGTCTGAGTCTGTGCAATTTGAAAACTTTACAGAAACTTGCTTCCTTCTCCTAATCTAATTTCAGCCCCAATATTATTATTGTTAAAGCCTTGTCATTTCCATTCCTGATAAGGTTTGTATTAGGTTATTCTAAAATAGAAGTTGTTGTGAGGGGAAAAAACATTTCAAAGAGATTCTCCTATTTTCTTACCCTTTCATCAGACCTACCTCGCCATGTTATAGTCTCCATAATGCTTTTAAAGGTTTTTAGTTTTCAAGTATCAATTTTCAGTTCTAGTCTTTATCTGGGATAATATTTCTTTCCATTTTTTAATTTGTTGTGAAACGACTTAGCTTACCACCAACTCAACGTTCCCCATAACAGGTGGTTCTAATCTCCAAAGTAAACATCCTTCCCAACTCTTTGCATTACTAGCCACTGAGAGAATAGGAGAAAGCAGATGGAATATGCAAGTTAATCTCAGATAATTAGGAAATTTTGTGTAGTGCATACATTTCCGAAAAACAATTTACATTTATTATCCTTTAAATGAAAGTCTGATCAACTAGGGGGATCGTGATACAGTTTAAAGCATACACTCTGGACTTTAAGATCTAAAACTCAGTGTGTCCAGAAACTTACTTTTTAAAAAATAGCCTGTGGCAGTGACTAAGAATAAAAACAAACTGCCTGCAAACTGCCTGTGTTCTGCTCCAGCACTGAAGGATCTCAGACCCAGAAACCGGAATCTGCTTTATGATAACAACACAGAAGGTAGAGAATGTATGATGATCTCTCAAAGTTTGTTAAGCCTGCTCTAATACTCATTTTCTGTAGCCTTGAATGTCCTTTGGGGCAGAGAGAAGAGACTTGATAGTATTGAATTTCCTGTACCACATAAACAATTGCAGCCTCTCATGGTGGTCTGGCCCCTCCTGAGTGCCTAGCAAGTGCTAGAAGGTGCTTTGGTGATGCCTTTTTAATGAAATTCACTTAAGAAAGGGATGGAAGAGAAGAAGCAGCATCTGATAGAGATGATGTAACATGCACTCAAAAGATGTTTTATTTCATTTTTCAGATACAAGAGGCTTGAGGATGTATTGAAAGGAGTGGGCCAAATCTAACAACTGCCAAATCTCAGTAACTTAAGCCACACACTTTCTCATTTGTGTTATGGCCCACTGAGGTGTGGCCTGGCTGGTTAGTTCCAAAGTTGGTCAGGACCTCGGCTCCTTCGATCTAATGACCTTACCCTCCCCAGGGGGGCCCACAGACCTCCACTGGATCTTCAGCACATGCAAAAAAAGATGGAGACAACAATCTTACTGTGTAAGATTGCACAGGACGTTTTACAGGCAAGGCCCACACGCTGCTTATTTGTTCTCATCCACTTGCCCATTTGCCAGATCTTAGTCATAAAGTGCACCTGACTATAAGGGAGCCTGGAAAACATGATCTACCTGTATGCCCAGGAGTAAAGGGGGAAAGCGTCAGTGAACAGCTAGCCAGCCTCTGTCACAGAGTATTTACATATGTAAGCTGGAAAGAAATTGCATTTTCAGTAAACAGATAAAGGTGAAGATAAATACGAAAAAATAGGTTGTTTTGTTGAGTTGGCAGGAGATGAAATAGAAGGCATTAGCAGTGATGTTGCCTTTGAACAGGGGTAGAAAAATTTATTCTCTGAGATTAGAGAGAAGGCAGGGCACGTGTTGATCCGAGCATAACAGAGGACTCTACAGCTATGACCTTGCATTCTGATCTCCGGGGGAATTCATGATGCAGGCAACAGATTCAAAAGCAAGATCACCTTGTAAACTTATGAGCTGCGTGTGTGGTACCAAAGGGCCCTGCCAGAAAATCAGGAAAGGATGGAATCAGCCAACAGTCAGCTCCCTCCGCTGTGCCCTCTAGGCCTGTCTGCATCCTTTGGAAGAGGGGTGCAGTCAACTCCTAAGGAGCTACAAATTGTCCAGATGAGGTGACTTTTTCCATCTGAGCCACCCAGAAGAGGCAACGTATGGGCTAGAAGCATCCTTGCTCAAGAGTAGGGGTGATGTACACCAGGCTAAAATAGATTGACAAGAAGTGGCACTGAGCCTCCCCTGTGTGCAGGTCTGGGAGCATGCAGGAAGGGACACTGTAGAAAGATTCTGGAGTCCCCAGAGCTGAGTCCTTGCCTTATAACTTGGCTATTTTATTTGAAGTCATCCTGCTTCCTAGTAGATTAGACAGACGTGGAACATTTCTGTCATATTCTGGGGCTTTAAAGATTTATGGAAAGGAGGCTGCTGTTTGTTCTTCTCAGAGCCTGGCCTGCATTGCTTGTTACTGCTGAGAGCTTGCAGCAGCATCAGTTTTGCCTGCCGTGGAGAATTCTCAGTGCTGGAAGCGAGGAGAAGTAGGTCTGCTTGGCCCCCAACTCACTGAATAACCCTGAACGACTTTGCACTTCTTCAACCCTGCAATGACTTGCTGTGAAATGCCCTAATGTTGTTAGCGCCGATCATCCCTTGAGTATGTGAGTACCAATTTCCCCCTCAGTTCTGATATTTCTAGATTCTAGGGTCCATAACGAGCACAGCCATTTAGCAAAAAAATATTTTCATGTGAAAATTTAGGAGACCCAGAAATGTACAAGCTTGCATTTTCAGCCCTTATGAAAATAAACAAAATTATTTATTTAGAATATAAAAGTAAAATATCTTTTAAACTTGGGTAAACTACTCAGTAGCGCTGATATAAAACAGATACGTAGTAAAATAAATTTACATTGCAAAATTTAACACGTTTATATATATTTTAGAACAACGCTTATCACATAGTAAATGCATTATAGTTGTCTATTGTTATTATCATTATTACGATCCTTACCACTTTGTCCCTGCTAGAACCAACATCATAAACAGGCCAACAAACCAACCGTAATAAAAAAAAGTTCTTCAATACTGAAGTTGCAATTTGGAAGGAATTTCCAGGTTCCCCTCATTCTGCTGTGGCCTTGACCTTCCCCAAGGATACCCGTGAGCCTTTATTATAATTTTTTTTCCTCTGAAAACCAACTGAAATGACTAAGAAGATTAAAATGGTGCAGATTTTCAAGCGAGGTATTCTCTTTATGTTTTTAATCATAGTGTATCACATTTTGTTGCATATGTGTTTTTTTTTCAATGTTTCTAGTCCTCCGATTTCTCCGTTTTAGTCCTTTATCTTCTCCTTCCTTAATCCTTAATAGTCTTAAATCAAGTCTTAAGGACTCGAATGTGTTGTTCAACATCTTCGGTGGGTCCTTTTCTGATTATATGATAAAAATATATTATCAAATATTTATTGTACATCATTACTTAGATATGTAATCCCCTGCGCAAAGAATAATTTTTAAGCTACCTTGTGTTAGATTAGAATGTCATATTTTTGAAAAGCCCTTCACGATAAGTAAATATAAAAAACCACTAAGATCTTAGCATATTAAAAAAGCAGAAGACGGCAGTATTCAGAATCAGAGTGGTGGTAGGTTTAAAGAGGAGTATATAATGAAAATGTTTATCTGACATAACCAAATTTACTGTGATATAGTGAAAGTCGGGTTAATAAGATGTTAAGAATTAGAAGCAAACTAAGAGAGCAAATAGTAAGAAACTATTCTTTGTACACGAGGAAACTGAGAGCGCCTAAGTGCACTCAAAGACAGCACAATTGTGTAGGGGCACTCTTCCACTTAAGGGCCCTCTGACTACCAGTCAGGATTTCTTTATATTTGATGTACAAGGAAACGTGAAGAACCCCATGGCTGTGCCCAGACCCAGTTCCATCTACCAGTGTGCTCCAGGCACCATCAAGACCTCTCCTAGGCCTTTTATCTCATCTATAAAATGATCATCCTGGACCATGCAGGGCTTATCTTTTTTAGACCTAACTTGCTCTGATTTCTTGCTCTGGTTCATTTTTCTTAGTAATAAAACCCAGATCTTTTTTCCTGGGTACAATTTAAACTCATAATTTTGGAACCATAACTATGGATATGAGGCTCTTAATCACCGAGGCATTTTTCTTAAACACTTAAGCTGCAATTTTCAGAAATTCAGAAAACAAATTTTGCAATCACTTTTCCTAGTGATTAAAAAAAGGTAAAAAGACAGATACAAGAGGCATAATTATATGGTACATTTAGTCAACCACCGTATAATAAAAACGTCAAAAAAAATAATAAAGGAGCCCATCAGGCATTTCAACCACACCATGACTCACCTGTTGTGGATTTGCCTTCAGGCCACCTATGTTTAGTAGGAGGGTGACAGTAAAACCTAGGGAAGAGCGTGTTGTCTAGTCACTGGCCTGGATTTCAATTCTGGCTCTTCCACCTGCAAACTGTAATTTTGAACAAGTAATTTCTCTAAACTTCAATTTGCTCATATGTGAAAGGGGAGTAATAGTAGTGCTTATCTAATGGTGTTTAAGAGATGAAATGTGATAATGCATTTATTTAGATACATTTATTATCATGCTTAATATGTGATAAAGATTTAAGAAATGTTCTGTCTGAATAGTAAGAACCCTGCTGTACTGGTTGTTAAATAATTTGGACATCTTCTCAGATACATCTTCTCAGATAGTGAAAAGGGATTGGTAAGGAAGGCAGCATCACTGAGCAGAAAAGCACCTCCCCACTGCCAGCCCACTGAGGGCTCTGTAAACAGTGGCTGGACAGCCAGTTAACAGACCAAGGTCACAGTTAGGATTATTTCAAAACACTACTCTTTTAGGAACCCACACTGTGCAGATAACCTGCCTGTTGCCTTTCTTCCCAATAGACATACCTTGACTTTTCTTATTTTTTTCTTATTTTTCTTCCCTTCTATTATAGGGCTGGTCTGAAGAAAAATAAGTGCAGGCAGAATATTGTAGCAATTTAGATCCTACACCTGATTTTCATTGCTACTCCATAAAACTTAGAACAAATCTTTCACAAAAGACTTTTTGCTTATTTGCCTAGAGATTGCTTTAAGCCTATCCTTTATTTTCTCCTTATAAAAAGTGCAGATAACCTTACTAAAGTATAAGATTTTATTGCTAGTCAAATTAAGCAAAATTGTTTTTTGCATTACTGGCAAGGCACCTGCTACCTTTAGTAGACAAAGCTCATTCTTTGTGTTCTTTGGCAGTATTTCTTCACAAGCCTGGCCATTTGGTCACCATCAAAATAGTTAAGCAACTCATCGTAAAACATGTATTAATCAATCACACACGTTATATGAGGCAATGAAACACAAGATAAGAAGCATGACTCTACCTTTTGAGCTTTCCACCATAAAACAGATGACACAGAAATAACATGGTTTGCTGAGTGATGTACAACTCTCAAGGTGTATAATAGGCTTATGTTTCAGGTAGATGAACTATACCCAGGCAATACTATATAGTAGGTATAGGCTTCAGTTTTCAAACTACCAGTTTCTATCTTACTGGGAAAATCCCAGGGACGTGTTAGAAGAGAAAGAAGCATAGGGATAGACAGTTACTGAGCATGTTGGACACTAACTTTGTGCATGACATCCCACTCTGGGAATCTTGCATTCATTATCTCATCTTTGTCCCATGAAGTGAGTGCAAAAGTAACTTCCTTTCCTCCCTCCACGCCCTCCCCCTGCAGGCTGACACAGCCAATCACAAGCCAAGATGGAACTGCAAAGTTCTGTTCATGTTTCTAAGATGAAGTAAAATTCAGTGTTTTTCTGGGTATTTTCTTCTTACCAGCACAGAGCTCAACCACTTGTCACTGAATTACCACATCTGGAGCTATTTCCTCTTTTTTGCTTACATTTTCCTTTTATACACTGTTATAAAAGCTACATTCCAAGAAAAAACACAGGCTTTTATTCAGGCATAAAAATAGGCTAATGGCAATGACAGAGATGACTGTGAAGGGGGAAGAGAGTGATGTTGCCAAATCTATATTAGGACTTACAGTCTTCATTAGACAAGAACTTGAGCATGTCACGTAGTGAAATAACATGATATGATCCAATGTGGTGTTACGATGGGTTCCATTTACCATATGGTGCGTTAATATATCCTGTTTCCCTGGGGGTTGCACTAAGGCTGGAAGGAGAATGGAATCCTTCAAAAGTATATTGAATAATCATCTGGCTTTGAATAGATTTTGATTATACCAAGATACATAATGACTCAACAAGGATAATGAAATACCAGACTCTCTGAATGCATGTTGCACCATTCTCTAGCTATTGGCTTTACTCACATGGGAATTATTTCAACAGGATGGCATCTCCAAGGATTGTTCTGTGGATCCCAGGGACAACTTGGAAGGAACCCATGACAAATTGTTCCTTATTTGTGAATTGCTGTTTTTACCCGTATAGCACAATAAAGCTATACATTTTCATTGGTAATCAGAGGGGCAAGCAATGGAAAGAAAAATCACTCCATATGGACGGATTCGGCAACATTATTCAGAATATATTAAACATCATAATTATGGAGAGCATTCACCTCCTCAGAGGTTAGATACAGAGCATACTAATTTAACCATGATGCTTAAAACTGAGCACAAATGAGGCATATGAAAAAACTAAACACTTGTGAGAACTGAACAAAGCACTTTAAAATATTTTAATGTAGAAAATCTCTACTTAACCTATTTATCCATTTATAGTGCACAAAAATAGACTGTACAATTTTTTAAGAAATAATTATGGCATGCATGCAAGCTGAAGTGTGCTATTAACCATGTAATGTAAGGACACCATGGGGAGAATAAGGTAAACTAGGGGAGTTTTTAAGGAATCCTTCATAAATTTCCACTGTTTTTGTTTGAGGGGGAAGGGATTGGTAAAAGGGTACATAGAGTTGGGTTACATTTTTTGCATTTGTAAGGTAAAGTCTACATTGTGGTTGCATCCTTCACTCAGGAAGTGTGCCATATACCCAGCATTATACCTGTTAGGTAGCCACTCACCTAACCCCATCTACCTTCTCCACTTCTTGAACTATAATTGAGTTTTTCTCTCATGTGGGCCTGTAGTTGTTAATCTCCTAGCTTCAACTTAATATTGAGTACACGGATGATTTCCATTCTTGTCATCCTTTACTTAGGAGAATGTTCTTTAAATCCTTCCAGGGAAAAACAAAAGATGCAAAGTCTCCATCTTTTTATGGTTGAATAGTAATTCCATGGTATACATATACCACAGTTCATAAATTCCACTGTTTTAAAAATTTGCCTTCTTAATTTCAATTTTAAAAGTTTTATTTTGATGAAAATATTTAATTCAAGAATCTCACTGCTTTACAAAAGTGTAGAGCTAAGATGGTGAAGCAATATTTACCAAATTATTGGAGGAATTGGTACAGTGAGTAGACTATTCCTCCTTGATCTTCACTAGCTAGTGATACCCTTAGCTGAGAAATGTTCATTCACTATAACTTCATGGAGGAATGAACATTCTTAAGAATGCCATTTCCATATTGAGGATGCCATTTAGGAATAATGGTCTACTAGTGGAAGAACTTATTAACTCCTGTCCTTGAGTCCAGACAGGGTTCAGTTAGGAATCTCTGTGATCCCAGAATCTGTCTCTTAAAACTGAACCACTTGGCTATGTATTATACATGGTAGAATCATAATTTATGCCTCCTGCCAAAATTAATAACTGTACAAATACTTATCTATATAAATGCAAATACACTCGTTTTTTAAAATTTCTGGTTATATATTTCAAAGTAAATTGTAAAGTGAATTTGGAGATGTGTTATGTGATCATAGACATTTTCATTTAAATATCTTGTTTTGAATCCTTTTGTAAATTACAAACACTCACCAACAAAGTGTTCTTCATTGCCAAGAATGTCATCTTTTCTAATAAAAATTTATGATTTTTTACCTTCTCCACTAAAATCATATCATCTTGATGAAGAGTAATAAAATATTTGGCCACAGAATGGAAATCACTCTACCTGATTGAAATTTTATGTTACTTATATATGATTTAATATCTAAATTGTTTGGCTCTAAAAGTCTGGTAGAACAGAGACATGCAGTATTTCAAGAGTAAACCAATATTTAGAAGGACACAGAGAGCAGGCCCGCTTAGTTCTTTCTGCTCCTTAGAAGGCAGAATGTGATAGTGGAGAACCTGATATCCCAGTTTATCAAGGTAATCACAGACCACACCCCATCCCACAATGCATTGCTCTTCCTCATAGCCCGTATAGGAGACCAAGGGCATATGTTGATTTCTTTAACTTACCCTACACAAATGAATATTTAGCACTTTTCTGACCCACATGAATATGAATAGTCATCACTGGTGTGGCTGGACAACAAAAAGAGTGTTTATTGAAATTTCATTTTCATAAAGGAAGAATTAAATCTATTTGTTGGCATCACTTTTACCATAGTTTTGTATTCTGTCTAAACATTTGCAGAATATAAGGTTACACCTACATCGCCCACTCAAGGAAAACGGGGGGGGGGGGGCAATAATACATTCAGTCACTTTTTTCTACATTTTTTTTCTTGCTTCAGAATGTAAACCTTTCTCCTGGATTGATGAATTTGCCAAGTTATTCACTGATCCAAGTAGTGTTAAGAGAAGTAATACTGAGTTATGGTTAAAGATAGGATGCTTTCTGATTTTTCATATTATGCCTTATCTCCATATTTGAATAATATAAATATAGGTAAAGTTATAGGTTTTGCAAACTGGGCCCTATAACTGGCTGATACCAATGTTGAAAGCAGTGCCTACATTTCTAGGCTTTAGGCATACTTGAGCATGGATGGAATGGGAGCAAAAGGAAGGGTGGACATTTCTGCTGTGCTTAGTCACCCACAAATATTTTCCCAAGCAGACTAGTGGCTCTGCCCTTGGAAGTAGGGGGGAAATTGCATTTAAAATTACTCTCTTCTGGTAACATGCTCTTTAATAGCAATATTTGAATACTGGACCATGAGCCAACTTCTGAATCACCTGGTACTTTTTAAAGGTGGAGATTTCAACACCTCATTGAATCTCACTGAATCAGAATATATGAGATATAGTGCAGACAATCTGCATTTTTAACAAGCTCTTTGGCGATTCATATGGACACAGGTTTAAGAAAGCTCTTGTGAAGAAGTTAAATTTTAAAGGGGAATGATGACTCCTCCATGCATAGGATATGAATATATCTCTTTTCGTGAAACTAAAGAAAGTATGGCTATGTTAAATTGATAGTAGGACAGTGACTTTGGTGATTAGGAAACTGTATTTTAAAACTTTTTTAAAAAAATAAGAAATAGAATTAATCTGCAAGACTGTGGATAATAATACCTGATTATTTTTCAAATGATGTTCAAATGAATGTAATCCTCTGATTTAAATATAGGAGTTGTCTTTTATTATGCATGGAATTTTTATTTGGTTTTTGATAATCCAAGGCCATTTCAAGGATGTGTTAAACTCTCCATAGCACTTGAACAAAGGGATAATTCTCAAAGTTTTATATTTTAAATAAAGGGAAAAGGCAGTGACAGTGATAAGTAACTTGGCTTTTGAAAAAATATCCACTGTCACTATGCCCAAAGTCCATATTTTACACTAGGGTCCACTCTTGGTGTTGTGCATTCCATGGGTTTGGACAAGTATATAATGACATATATGCATTATCATAGTGTCACTCAAAGTAGTTTCACTGCTCTAAAAATCCTCTGTACTCCCCCTGTTCATCTCTGCTCCTCCCCAATCCCTGATAACCACAGATCTTTTATTATCTCCATAGTTTTGCCTTTTCCAGAATGTCACATAGTGGGAATCATACTGTATGTAGCCTTTTTCAGATTGGGTTCCCTTGCTTAGTATCTTTTCATTGCTTAGTAGCTCATTTCTTTTTAGCGCCCAATATTCCACTGTCTGGAGGTACCATGGTTTATCCATTCACCTGCTGAAGGACATCTTGGTTGCTTTCAGGTTTCAGCAGGTGTGAGTGAAGATGATATAAATTTCCATGTGCAAGTTTTTGTGTAGACATAAGTTTTCCATTCCTTTGGATAATTACCAAGCAACACGATTACTTGTAAATACCAGGGAACACCATTGTTTGTATGGTAAGATCATGTTTAGTTTCATTTTAAAAACAAAACAAAACAAAAAAAAACTCTCAAACTATCTTCCAGTGTGGCAGTATCACTCTGCACTCCTACCAGCAGTGAATGAGGTTTCCAGTGAGATTTCCTGTCACTCCATGTCTTCATCAGCATTTAATGTTGTCAAACATTAAAATGTTTTTAAGATTTTGGCCATTCTAACAGGTATGCAGTGGTCTCTCCTTGATTTAATATGCATTTCCCTGATGACATATGATGTGGAACATCATTTTATATGTTGATTTTCCCATAAATATCTTCTTTAATGAGGCATGGGTAAAGGTCTTTGCTCATATTTTAATTGTGTTGTTTTCTTCTTGCTGTGTTTTAGGAGTTCTTTATGTAATTTAGATAACAGTCCTTCCTTGGATGCATCTTTGTAATTATTTTTTCCCATTCTGTGCCTTGCCTTCTCATTCTCTTCACCTTATCTTTCACAGAGAATAATTTTCATACTTTCATATAGTCCAGATTATCAATTATTTCTTTCATGAAGCATCTCTTTGGTGTTATATCTAAAAATGCATTGCCATACCTAAGATCATCTAGGTTTTCTTTTATGTATCTTCTAGGAGTTATATAGTTCTGTGGTTTACCATTAGGTCTATAATCCATCTGGAATTAATTTATGGAAAAAGCATAAAGTCATTTTCTCTAGATTCATTTTATGCACATGGCTATCCTTTTCTAGCACCATTTGTTGAAAAGACTGTCTTTGCTCCAGTTGTATTATGGTCATTCCCCTAACAAAGATAAGTTGACTATATTTATGTGGGTCTCTATTCTATTCCATTTATCTATTTGTGTATTCTTTCATGAATACCACATTATCTTGATAACTATAGCTAATAGTAAATCTTAAAGTCAGATCAGTCATCCAACTTTATTCCTTTTTAACACTGTTGGTTATTCTGGGTATTTTACCTCTTCACATTGGAATCATTTTGTACACATTCCAGAAGAACTTGCTCAAATTTTGATTTAGTTTGTGTTGATTCAATAAATCAAGTTGAGGAGATCTGACATTTTTGACAATACTGTGTCTTGCTGTGTATTAACATGAAATCTATATTTCTTTCTTCCTTCCTTCTTTGATTTATTTCACTAGAGATTTTTAGATTTCCTCATATAGATCTTAGATTTTCTTAGTTAAATTTACATAAGTATTTCATTTTGAAGGGTGCCAATATAAATGGTATTTTGTTTTAATTGTATTTTTATTTCAAAGTTTTAAGGAACTAAAAATGGTTTTGGTTACATGGATCACTTTTGTAATGCTTGAGTCATACTAAAATAGACCTATCATTTGATCCATCAATCCCACTAATGTGTATCTACCCAAAGGGAAGGAAGTCTATCAAAAAGATATCCATACTTGAATGTTTATTGTATTTTAATTTTAAATTCTGCTTGTTCATTGCTGGTATGTAGGGGGGAAATTGACTTTTGTATATTAACCTTATATCAGGGAATTTTGCAATAATGCAATTGTTGTAGAAGTTTTTTATTGCTTCCTTTGAATTTTCTATATGGACAATCATGTTCTCTACAAAGAGAGTTTTACTCTGTCCTTCCCAATTGGTATACATTTTCTTTCCCTTTCTTATCTTATTACATTAGGTAGGATGTCCTGTACAATATTGAAAGAGTGGTAAGAGGGGACATGCTTGCCTTTGCCTTGTTCCCGATCTTAGCAGAAAAGCTTCAAGTTTCTCTCCATTAAGTAAGATGATAGCTGTAGGTTTTTATAGCTATTCTTCTCATGTTAAGGAAAATTCCTCCTCTAGTCCTAGTTTTTTATCATGAATCGGTTGAATTTTGTCAAATGCTTTTTCTGCATCTATTGTTAGGATCATAAATTCTTCAGTGTTAGCCTACTGATGTGATGGAATATATTGTTTTTTGAATTTTGAATTTGTTTTTCATACCTAGGATAAATCCCCCTTGGTCATAGTGTAATTCTTTTTACATATTGTTGGATTTGATGTGCTTATATTTTCTTGGGAATTTTTGTATCTGTTTTCTTGAGAGATATTGGTCTGTAGTTTTCTTCTCTTACAGTGTATTTGTCTGGTTTTTGTATTAGGGTGATGCTGGCCTCACAGACTGAGCGAGGAACAGTTTTCCCTGGTTTTGTCTTGTAAAAGAGATTAGAGAGAACTGGTATAATTTCCACCTTAAATATTTGTGAGAATTCATCAGTAAACCAATCTGGGCCTTGTCCTTTCTGTTGTAGAAGGTTATTAATTCTTGATTCAATTACTTTAACAGATAGAGGTCTGTTTCTTCTTGTGTGAGTTTTGGCAGATGTTGTCTTTCAAGGAATGAGTACATTTCATCTATCTTATCCAAGTTGGGGCACAGTATTGTAGGATTTTCAATAATGCTAAATGCTTTTACCAATTTATGTGTTTATACTTCAAAATGAATGCAAAAAAATCACATACTAGTATTCAAAGACATGTTCTTTAGTTTTTTTTTTTTCCCTTGGTTGTTTAGAAAGATTTAATCAGTGTTCTGAAAACAAAGGGTTATATCACCAAGTGAATTTGGGAAATGTGGGTGTTAAATCTCCTTCTTAGAGACTCTCATTCCCATTAGCAAATCAAAGTTCTGAGGACAGCTTATAGTTAAAAAGAATTCTGTTCAATTTTTGAATCTTGTTCAATTGTTAAAGAAGTTTAGTTTCACAGGCATAGGGTTATTTTTCATTTTCACACATAATAACATCCTACACACTAATTTTCTTTTACAACTATTTTGGAAACTGTTAAGTTATATAATTCCCATTCTGGTAAAAGAAAGATTCTATCTTTAAGAGATAGATTTCTTCCAGGTATCACATTCTACAAGAAATTTACCAGAGGGTGAAAGAAGACTTTTTCAAGGGATGCTAAACAGTGCACATCAACAGAAAACAGCAGAACTCTTTACATAGTCATTTCTTGAATCTGTCCTCAATAATTGTCTCTGCATTTGTATTAAAACATAATGCTATGTAGGTAACTCTGAAGTGGGGGAATCTCGTATAGTTCAGAAGTACACCTCTCCAGTCATCTAACTTGACATGAGATTGGAACTCACACCAATAGGAAAGAGTATAACCCTCAACTCTCTTTATTTCATATTTCTTGTAGTGGCCAGATGGTTGATAGGCCTGGAGAGAACAAATGGAAGACTGCACTCTTTGAGTGTTTTGTGTTTCTGATTGAAGAGTGACATGCACACATGGGCAAGACTGGCATTTAATTAGGGAAGAGAGAAAATGTTGCTTGAGTCGTACACATAGCATCTCACCCAGAAGCTACAGTTTCCCCCAGAAGCACATAAGTTTTGATCAGGTCCCAGATTACAGTTCAAGCTATAAACCAAACTTCCAATCTTTGCAAAACAATTTTCAACCTGGACATTTCAAAGGTCAAGAGTAACTACCAGTTCTAATCAGCCATAAGAATTATAGTAGTACTGCTGAGGCAATTCTGAATTTAAGCAAATTTTCTTAGTAGTATACCTGACAGCAGGAGTTAGCCAAGAGAACTGAAAATAACTGACCTGTTGAGTGGAGTAACTTAGACCTTTGAAATTTTAGGAAATTGCAACTATGGAAATAATAGGTGAAAAAGAAGAAGAGAGAAAAAAGAACCCAAAACAAGAAAAGAAATGATACTATTTCTGAAAAACAAACAAGAGGACACTGTAATCTTGTTGTGGTAGAACCATAAGTAACAAGAAAGAAAAGGGTTTTTATATTCATGCAGTTTAAAACCATGTAGAATCACGGTTTTCTTTTTTGTGTATTTCAAAGTATAGTGAGGGTACAAATATTTTTGTTACATGGATCAGTCTGTAGAGTTTGAGTCATGGTATAGGTGTTTGCATCTCCCAAATAGTGTTCACTAGAACCATAGGTTGTCACTCATTCCCTCCTTCTCCTGCCACCCTCCCTGATTTCCCTTGAGTTTTTCTTCCCTATATGCACATGTGCTCATCTATTAATTCCAACTTAATAATGGGTACATGTGGTGTTTGTTTTTCCATTCTTGAGATAACTTCACTTAGGATAATTGTCTCCTGTTCCATGCAAATTGCTACAAATGGCATTAAGCCATTCTTCTTCATGGCTAGGTAGTATTCCATAGTATACATATACCACAGCTAAGCACGGTCATGCCTGGTTACTACGTGGATGGGACTCTAAATCTTGACCATTACAACATTATGTTACTAAAAGTCAGTAATGAGCATAAATGTAATTAGTAGAAACAGAAATAAAGGGAAAAGCAGAATAATCCAAATGAGGGTCATTCCATTTACAATATTATTGTATGTAGGCCGTTTCTATAATGTTCTTTCCTTCTCTAAATGTCTGCTTGCTAGTAATTCCCTTCACTTTAATAACATTCCAGGGGAAATGTATAAATACTGTCTGCTCAGAAATATTTCTAAATAAGTAACTTTGTTATGTCTATTTGAGATTTAAATTATAGGATATGAACCTCCCCTTTTTAAAATTTATTGACATTTTTAGCTTTTTGTGAAGACTGTTCCAGAAAACATTTTTCAGATTTGGGAAGTAGAGTGAACAGATGCTTCGCTTCCTTTCTTAGTTTACTGAGGATTAACTATTCCAGTACATTAAATTTGTCACAAACTGTAAGTGTATAAAATGCAACAAGACTTTCTCACTTTAGCCGTGTCTCATCAGCAGAACAATGCTTGGAATTCGTGAATGTCTCAGTAAAGCCTCTGGGTCTGCATGCATAGCTGGTGTGCATCCACCTGCTGAGGTCACTACCCCTATTTTACCCAGAGTTCTTCATTTGCTTGGGACTGGGTCTTTGGTTGTAGCACTGCCCTTGATGTGATCATTTGGTAGGTGGTCTGGCTCAGTTTATAGCAAATATGTCCAGGTGTTTTATTCCTAAATAAAAGGGTGCCAAAAGGAGCCCTACTATTGAAGGGACTCAGGAGGTCGGGGCAAGATGCTGGTGTTCAGATGCCTTAGGTTAAGGGAAAGAATGTTGTTAGTTACCCCTTTACTTAGAAATAATAAGGGAAAGTTAATTAAATCCTGCTGTCCCCTTGCCCCAATTCAAAGAGACATTGATCAATTGAAGCTTCTAACAGTTCCCTCTCAAATGATCTCAAGTCCTTAATGATGCTTACTCAAGTATCTGCTCTCAAGAGTTTTCTCTGCATGTGCAAATTTCGCTATGTATGAAGGTGATCTGTGAGTCAAAAGATGTGCTGAGATAACGCAGGTATGAAACGAGATGAGATTTTCATAGACTGCAAAGACACATATTTATTCTGAAAATAAGTTCAGAAGAAAAACAAAAGCCCTTTTAACTAAGAAAATACAATATTCATATTTTACAGAGATATACTTTGGGTGTTACTTGATTATCCCAGGAAACTGCTTTTGATTTGCACTAAGTGAACTGAAACATAAAAGGTTTAAACTTTTTAAAACTATTTAGAAGATTATTGAATTTTGTTTGACACCGGCGATGACAGCAAATGTGATTAATTGCCACTCATAATTGCAGTTTCATTCCAGTGGTTATTGCTTGTCAGTATCAATTAATAGCTCAACGAAAACCTCATTCATTCCAGAATATTAAAGAATGATGGCTTGTGGGAATTATGCTAAACTAGCACTTTCAATTAGATTTTGAATTTTATAGAGTACTGAATAATGGTTTATGAGTTTATAATAGCAAGTACCAGTGAGTTATTGTTGAATTGTAATTACTATAATTATGTATGTTTATCTGGAGAATTGTAATTAGTATTGTCTTTATGTTTAAAAATAGAACTATTGTACTTAATTTTTCACTTAATGTATAGGTTCTGGTGGTTATTATAAAAGGGAATAGGCTACAAAAATAACCTGTTCCAATAATCTGGAATAAGTATACTGGGCATGACTGTTGTCTTGCTATGGAGGAGTGATCACAAATCACAGGTGAACAGTCTGACAAGGTGCAATTCAAGAAGTAGCTTCTGTGGGTCCTGTGCACAGTCTCAATTCTACAGCCAAGTTTTCTTTTTTTATTGTGAAAGTAATCGGCCATATGAATTATAAAAACAGGCATATTTTTTAAAATAGCAATATGGGATATGATACAGATTCCTAGTTGAAAAGAATAAAATTTGAACTTAAATTTGTTTTCAGAATCTTTGAATTTGCTTTCAAAATTATTTTGTTTATAGATTTTACTTTCCATCAATCCTTAGACTATAAGAAAGCGTATAGATTTCAATTTCAGTACTATAAAATACAAGGTTTGTGTTTACTCTGTACTATCTACTGTCTAAGGAGAACAGTCTGCGAGGGCATTTAGGAGTCAAACAATACCTTCAAAAGTAGCAGAGAAATTAGCAACTCAACTCTCAATTTAAAATTCAAAACTGAAATCTGATAAAATTATTAATCCTGAATATTTAGAGTAAATTGAAGCCGACAAAACCTAAATTCAATTTCTTTTTTCTTAACCTAATTGTTCCAGTAGCATTCAACCAAAAAGGAAAAAATAGGGACTATTGGGCCTAATTTAAGTGAAACAGGGTCTGTTTATTTGGGAATGTGAAGATCACCTAGTGAATCCATTTGACAATGTGGTAATTGTACATTAATATGTTTGAAAAAAATGAATGGCCTAAGTCACAGGCTGTAACTTCACTTTATGTAAAGTGTTGCCTTCATTGATTAGATTTAATTGCTCAGGTTTTGTGTATTGAACTCAAATTGTGCCATATTTTATATGATGTTATTGTTTCTTCATTAATGAATTAAACACCTTTATAAATGTTAATGTAACTACAAGAAGTGTGGAAAGCATAAAATTAAAATACAGATGAATTTAAAGCAGGATGACAGCATAAGAATTTTCTCTCTTACTCCAAATTTCTTCCACAAATGCTGGTTGAGATAACATTAACCATTCTGGCAACACTGATGTCTCAAATTGAACTCCCTGTCAAAGAAAACTTAACAAGGTCTGTTAAACCATCTTTCCCCTAAAAACCCAATTTGTTTTATTTAAACATACATGCACAATGTATACATAATGTCTCTAGAATTAGATGGCCTGAACTCTGTTCACACCTCTTCAGTACTGACTGACTGTATAGACAGTAGCTTTATTTTTCTTTATCTTGGTTTTGTTGTCTGGAAAATGGGGATGATAGGACTTATCTCCTAGTGCTGTTTTAAGGATTAAATAAGTAATACATGTAAACATGCACGAGAGTCACTGAACCCAACAATGACTAAAATAAAACATTATCATTACTTTTATTCTTTTCATATGAGGGAAAGTCAAATGCTGACTTTACAGTCTTGGCTCAAGCCTTGATGTGGACTTTCTATGGCGGTTGACACATTCCTGCTGATTTCAACACATCATTCTAGGCTGTCAATTTCCTTTAGGACTCTAATGCTATTTTACAGTTTTTAGCTCTGTGAGATTTGCAAGTATGACAGGATTGCCTTCTACATCTTCATACAAGTCATTCATAATCATGTTCATCAAGACATGGCTGAGTACAGAGCTCTTTGGCACACCTACAGGGTCTCCCTGCCAGGGTGAAACTGGTCCACTAATCACTCACTCTTTATACAGTGGTTCCACCAGCTTTGCATCTGCTTAACCAGATTATCATTCAGCTCACAACATCTCTGTCTTGTGTCTGAGAATATCATGACAGATATTGTGAAATGGCTTTCTAAAATACGTTTTTAAAAACTAACAAGGCCTATCTCCAGATCAGCCCTTAATTGAAGTTTTACATACGCACTCCCTGGGCTCACTCAATGGCAGAATTATCCTTACATAATTATCTCTCTATCTTCTATGTACAAAGAACAAAAGAGGGTGAGCCAGGGGGATAAACTATCATTGCCACTATCATAACCTGACTGTCATGGCTTCCCCAATGTTTTCATAGAGGAGTTCATGTTTTCAGTTTCTGCGGTGTATGGGAAATGTATCTGTTTGGGCCTCTTTGTTTTGCAGTTGGGTCTTCAACCATGTATAATTATTTCTAAATAATCTTATACCTTTAATAAACCCCATAATTGAAAATCCTTACATGCGGTACAAAAGAAGTTAGAAGTATGGCTCTAAAATTTCCAATTTAATAAGTTTAGATGGGGCCCAAGAATCTGGGTTTTGTTGTTGTTGTTGTTGTTGTTTTGCAGTTTTTGGCTTGGACTGGGCTTGAACCCACCACCATCTGGCATATGGGGCCAGCACTCTACTCCTTGAGCCACAGGTGCCACCCCTAAGAATCTGGTTTTTATTCCAGGTATTTCATAATTGGTTCATAGACTTCTTTACTTGTACACTAAATTAAGGATTTTATTTACATTTCAGTGAAATCTTTCCCTTTTCTTTTTTTTTTAATTAAATCATAGCTATGTACATTAATGTATTTATGGGGCACAATGTGCTGGTTTTATATACAATTTGAAATACTTGCGGCAAACTGGTTCAAAATGATTCATTGTAGATACCTGTAATAAACATGCATTTCTATTACTTTCAAAATTAATATATCAAAATTGACTCCATAAAAAAATATTCTGATCATAGAAATATTGTATAGTGAGAAACCTGTCTCTACAATTAAAGTACTGCACATTGAAACTTTAGACTGCTCCTACCTCCTAACATAGATAATTGCTGACCTTAATTATCATAGCACAGCATGTCGAGAATTTTTAGGTAGGATAGATTTAGTAATTTACTGGAAATTTAATATTTTTTTGTATTTGATAAAATTTAGGACCTGAAACCCTAGCAAGTGTTTTCAAATCCAATCACAGTGACTTGCTCAGTCACTAACTATGTGGAGTAAATGAATGATTAGAGACGGGGCATTGCTCACTGGAGAGCAGTGTTCACTGCCCATTGACCATTTCTAAAGAGGTGTGCTCCCCACTGCTGTAAATCCTATTTGCTCCATTAGGAGGAAGGGGCAAAGGAAATTACTGCCCCTAGCACCAGATTCACATCACCTGGTCCCTCTGCCACCTTTGTACCTATGCTTAAACTCTGAATTTCAAAGCTTATAAGGAGAAAGTGCAGGAGAGAAGAAAGAAAAAAAATTCTACTCCTGTGTTCTCCCCCTATCATCATTCCAGGTCCCCGGGAGCACCCGACTTAATGTACTTAGGGACTTTCATCATGTCTTTTTCCCTCGTCTCTTTTCTTTCTCCTCTCCCCATATTCTAAGCACTTTTTTCTTGAACAGGCAACTACTCAATCTAAACAGCTTGTGAAACTGATGGCTTTACACTATAACCCAATATAAGCCTCCAGGGTCTATGATGAAATTTTCTTCTCCACCGTTTTGTGCTATTCATAGTCCCACCACCTTCTGCACACTACTCACTGAACCACAGTCCTTAAGAAATGCCTGGTGTGCAGAGGGATTTGTATGACAGAAAGGCAATTAAATTGAAACCAAGTGACTAGAATTCTAATAGTACCGCTAACAATTATGTGGGGGGAAAAATATCTTCTTTGTGTCAAATAATGTTTAGAAAGTAGCAAGATGGGACTAGATTAATAATGGCACATAGATCAGTTAAAAACAAACACCTTATTTTATTTTGATGATGAGCATCCAGATAAACTAGCAGAATGGTGGAGCAGTAAGGCGTTGCCTTCAGTTAATCAATTCAGATGCATCAGTTGATCGTTTAATCCACGCTGTATGCTGCCTTTCATGATGAATGCTTCTGGTTTTGACTCAATGTATCTCTTTAAACTCAATCATATTTTTGATTTGTGTATAACATAGGGCCACGTTGGGGTACAGAATATGGCTTCAGGGATTGCAAACATTGAAGCAAATTTCCTGCAGATCATGCAGTGTTTTGGAAGAAAGATCAAACAGCCTAATAGGGTTACTTCATTCAAGAATATACTCCTGCAAAACGAATTTAGCTTCCACAGAGCAATTTACTGAAAAATGTCAAGAGAACTCCAGAAGGACGTGTCCTGGTGAACACACACGTACAAAAAATATCTATTAGACACTTGACTTGTCAAGTCGTCCTTGAAAGTGATTATATAAAAATCCTGCATAAATAAAGCAATCAACATTTTTTCCTAACCTACGTAATACTATTCAGAGATTTATTATCATCTACTATAAACCTTAAACAACAGGAATGTTAGTGAATAAATTTTACTAGTTTTATTTTCCTTTTATGAGTACTCAGCATTATATTGGCACACAAGCAAGCACCCTTGTATGCTCGTAAAGCACAGCATTTGGGTTCTGGATACACACAGTCAGATGTTCCTTAGGCGGCTAACTGCCTGCTCAGAGGAACAGATCAAAACCATCTCAACAGAAGTAAAGAAAACCTTTCCCAACTACAGATATACAAACTGTTAGTGAAAGGTTCTAAGACTACCCAAGGACAAATCGAAATGCAATGGTGGCAATAGGTGGTGTTAGGGCTGCAGATCCCCCTCTCTCTAGTGAGAAATTGAATCTTACACTGTCATAGGCGTGATTAGGTAAAGCAAGGCCAGGACTTTCCCTCACTGCATCAGTATATTTAAACTAAATCTTCCTTGAGGTTTTCTGGGAGAGAAAAAAACTCACCTTTGGAAATGAAGTTCAGATACCTCCAGCTCCTGTAACAAGTGTATTTTCACCAGAGAACATAGCAGCTGAAGTCCAATGTTGTACGAAGATGTTGTAATCATAACAGGTGTCCTCATACAGGTGAAGAAACAAAAATAGCCTGGGTGGGAATGTAATTATACTCGTGTGCCTTACCACAATCTTTTTTTTCTCATTTCAACATGTTTCTGAGAAACCTCAGAAATTGAAGTCAGTGGTATCCTGGAAGTTAACAGGTCTCGAGAGTTCTGGGGACATCTGGAGGGCAAATATTCTGCTTTTTCCTTGCAAAATTCCGATATTCAAGCCACAGAACGGAGTGTGTATAATAGGAAACCTAATAATATAGTGGGAAGCACTGCCTTTCAGCAGAAAACGAGGAAGATACAAAAGGAACAGATGGTGATAAGTTTGTGGTAATAGGGCTCAGCACTAAATAGTCTTTGACAGAGCTTGCCCCCAGATAGAATGGCAGTGGCAGAGCTTAAATCATTTTTAACATTGCTCATTGACTTTCTTTGCCTACTAATAAGTCTTCGGAGACGGAATTTAGTTTCCAGCTTGACTTTGCCTTTCTCCGCTAATGTTAGATGTCCTGTGCTGAATTTGTTTAACCTTATGACCTCAATTTTGGTTTTGGTACCTTCTTAAATGAAATTTTACAGAAAGCATCTTACTCCCCTCAACTATTACTATTTTCTTTTTACATTTTTCATAATAACCAGAAACAACTAGAGAAAGGAGTGGTCTCAGTTTTAACTGCACATTGGAATTAGAGGAAAAGTATTTTTTTCTTTTTAATGCTGATGCCCTGTCTTCACCCAATTAAACAATTAAATATCTAGAAATCTCTAGAATTCTCTTTCACCCAAACAGTCTAGACATGAATATGTTTTCAAAATGTCCTCACGGGAGCTAATGCTAGATGAGGGTTGATAACTGCTTGGTTAAAGTCCTCAAAATACAAAGCATTTTACTTAGGGTACTGTAATTGGCCACTGGACGGATTGCTGGGGAAACACGGAATTGAACTGAATTGTCAGCCATTTCTTCTTCACACTGTGGTACTTTGGACTTGCCTTATTGTACTGCTTACCCTCTTTTACTATGTCAGTTGCTTTGTTTTAGTCACTCCTGCTCTTAGAGAGGGCAGGGATTAGATTTTATCAATACTTCTATCTTTCTAGTCCCTAGCTGTTACACAATTAGTTGTTGAAAATCAATTCCCAGATGGCGGGGACTATAGGCTTTTGTTGTTGTTGTTATATTTTATTTCAGGTTCCTAGCTTTTACATAGGTGATTAATTGGTAAGCAGTTGATAAATGGTAGAGTTCAGTTGGTTTTTTTTTTTTTTTAACTGAACTTAAGCTGTTGAAAATGACAAATTAGGTCAGTGCTTCCCAAATACCAGTCATTCTTGCATCATCTTCACACTATTAGGAGGCCCGGTGATGGATAAAATAATGGTACCTCCATGCAGCTCCTTAGCACTATTTTGCATCTTCTATAGCCAAACAAGTCTTGTGGTAAGCCACAGTGGGTCCATAAAAGGATAACTTATAAAATATGTTTATGCTTTGACTTAATGGACATTAAAATTTATAATCTTTTAAGATGATGAAATTGAGACAAAAATACTTGTAGAAACATATTGTGCTTCAGTTCCTCCAAAATAATACCTGATTTTTTTTTTCTTTGAGAAAGAGTCTCATTCTGTTGTCCCGGGCTAGAGTGCTAAGCATCAGTCTAGCTCATAGCAACCTCAGACTCCTAGGTTCAGGCAATCCTTTTGGACTACAGATGCCTGCTACAACTCCCAGCTAATTTCTCTGGTTTTGGTAGAGACAGGGTCTCTCTCTCTCTTGCTCAGGCTGATGTGAAACTCCAAAGCTCAAGTGATTGAGCCTCCCAGCACGCTCGGATTACAGATGTGAGCCACCATGCCCACCCAAACTTATTGTTAAAGCAAAAGTAAACACTCGTATAACTGTCTCCCTTCTCTGACTTCTCTTGTCTCCCTGGGCACTTTACTGCTTGGTTGTTCCTTCCTTTCCTTGGATCAAAGGCCAAATTCCAATCCTCTCTCAGGACTCTGAGGAAAAAGAGTCATCTTAGCCCTAATAAGACACAGAATCTAGCTTCACAATGAAGCCGGAGCCCTGTGTCCTTTCCTCCCAACCTCCTTGTGGACATCCAAGCCATTCTTTGTTGCTCCTGTATCGACGTCAATATATTAATAAGATTTTGCAAATTTTACTGCTTTTTCAGTTCTGTTAGTTTCATTCCAGCCGCTAGCAAAACTTTCCAGCAACCAGGGTGGGGGTGGGGAGAGATTAGGTTTTGTTCACATCGGTGTTCTGTTTGGAGGGTACACCAATAAATAATATTCCCAGGGGAAGATAAGTTAAGGGATCAAGGGATCTTCCTGGGAGCCTTATAATATGGCATGATGGGAGGGAGGAGTCTTCAGGAGACTACAGAGGCAGATAGGTTGAGATGCTGACATTCATTCACTACAGTTTCGACCACCATATATCAAATGAAAAAATTGGGGGAGACTCAGAATGAATTAAATCTCTTACAAACTGTAGTCTCCTCCATTTACCCCATTCTAGGTTCAATATAAGAAAAGTTATGTTCTACTTATCATAAAAAATTTTTTACCATTAAGCTCTCCAAATTATTTGACAGTATTGCTGTGCGATTGATATTAAGGATTTTTTTTCCAACAAAGCATCATTCAGCAGCATTTGACAGCATTGACTGAGTGCCAGAATCATAATAAGATTTGAAAAACTATCCCTGTTCAAAGCATGCCTCCATTTACCTGTGGAAACCACTATATAAAAAAGTAATTTCAATATGATGTGCATATTGTTTGCTGTAGTAGCAAGGTGCATACGAAATGTTTAAAAAGCCTTGGAAATGCTGGAAGAAATTACTAATAATCATTAAAGTCATACTTCTCCGTCTGACTGCTCTATTATTAATTTAGTCAATAGTCTATATCATTTTCTTCTACTCCTTCTGAAATTTTTAATCAACTGGAAAATATACTTGCCTTGGGGAAAAAAGAAAACAGATTAAGTATCTCTGCTAAGCTGTCTGTCTGTTGCTTTAAGACATTTCCTAAACAGATAAGTCTGGGCATCACTAGATCTCCAAGTTCTTGTGAACAGGTGTTTCCTGATTCTAGCACTGACAAGCCTCCTGTGCCATCCATGCAATTACATCAAAATCATGAATAACAGAGTAATAACAGAGAACTGTATTGAAAGACCAACATAATGTTCATTAAATCAGAACATTAATTTCAGGAATACAGAGTCTCTTCAAAAACCATAAAGGGGGTTGCAAATTATTTGAGGGGCCACACTCCAGATATTTCCAGAAGGTGGCTATCTTTCCTATTTATGTATTTGTCTGTTGGGAGTCACGTGGCCCTGAAAATTAGAGTGCCCGGAAATAATTTTTTAGGTCTGCATTCTGTTTGTGTTTGGCTAATAGCAGCCTGACTGGATGGGCTCTGTCCTCTGGGTATGTGTGCCGTGGTGATTCTGCAATGCTCTTTCTCCGCTACAGGTTATCAGCGGCTTGCAGAGTGGCAGTGCTAAGATAGAAGGATAGCTCTTTTCCAATGAACTGATTTAAAATGAAAGGAAAACCAAGCCCATGTTTTTTGGTCCATCTCCCAGATTATAGACTATCTCATTAGTGATTAAAACACCAGCTGTTAATGTCTTAGAGCCGGTTGACCAGTTTGATTATCTTGGAATCTGGCTAGATTCCTCTTCTTTTTGCCAACATGGGCATTTCATTGTCTTCAAATTCACCCTGAAGCAAAAAAAAATTTTTTTTTAAACTAAAAATAAATGGTTTGAAAAGGGAGTATTGTTTCCTGTCATGGGTTTCCAGACTTGGTATGCAGTTGTTTCACCAATAGTAATAAGCGTTATGAAACTGGCTTTGTGGGTTAATACTGCAGTGGCATCATAAATTTACTCACCCTACACTCAGATATGCCAAGAAAATATAGTGTCTCTGTTCTCTAAAAGCACTCTTATCTATTTTCCTAGCCTCCACACACTAAGCAGTGGAAAGAGAAATAGTCAAGTTAGTCCAAACAGAGCCTGATGCCAATAATTTAATCTCTCCAGATTTAACTGTTTCTTTTAGAAAGGATTATTTGGGTTTTATCATTTTCTCCCTTTCTTATTTTGATCCTTCCCAAGATGGTGTTTGGAAACAGGGCAGGGCTTAGATGATGGAGTACACTGGCCACGAGGGGTCATCCAAACCCCCTACTGATCCCTGGGTCTGTGCCAGCAGGAGTTCGCAGACAAAGGAATGATCCCAGTCCATCCCTGGCATTCTGTAGGGACCTGCTGCTGAAGTTAGAGGCTGGTGTGGTGCATGGTTTAAGCTCCCAGGTCTGGATGTAGCCCCAGGACTGGTCCCTGGCTCGCTCTGTCACACATGCATATTGGGCTGCTGCCACATTCTCTGAGGCGACCCACAAGTTGGTGGCTCAGCCTCCCTGCCATGTGAGCAGTCACAGCTACATGGGGAGACAGACTGGACTCTGTGCTTGGCCACCCCATCCCACCCTAGTGACTTGATCAGGTAACTCCCTGTTAGAGTCAACCCCACACTACAGTTTTTTCTGGGCCCCTTAAAGGGGAGGGACAAGCACTCTGCTATCAGCCCTGCCTTGAACTTCTGTACACATCTGTAGCTTCAGCCCAGAGGAGCAAGATTAGGGCTCATGGGTCTGACAGCCTGCCACCCTTTTGCTATCTTTCTCCTTTGCTTTGCTCCCCCCACCCCATCCTTTGGATGGTAAGGGGAAAGCTTTTCTTTTGTTGCCCTGTGTCATTTCCTCTTTCTACCATAGGACTCAAGTGTCATGACATAGTCGCAAAAGGAGTATCTCTCTACTTATGGGGGGCAGTCTGTGTTCTGTCACTAGATTAGAGGTTCTCATTCATGTTAAGGAAATTATGTTAAAGAAATTTATTCTCTCTCCTTCCCTCCTTTCATTTTTCCCTCCTCTCCCCCACCTTGCTTTTCAAAGTCTTTGTGACTAGGACTCCTCCTCCATCCCCCCAAACGTGTCACATACCTGCCCCTTCTTGAATGTTAGAAGACTGAAGGAATGTCTTGTATAAGGTAACTTACAGTGCAGCAGGTTATATTGCCAAATATTATATCTGTTACTTTAGTTTCAACACCTGTCTTCATTCATCAATACGTCAAATGAGAATGTATTTATCCAGGCACTGAGAACATCATCTGGGATATTCAAATGTCTTAAAACTTCATATCTGCACACATGAGAAATTATGTTTGATATTGATCATATATATTCAATTTGTGAGATCTTTTGTGAGATACAGTCTCATGCTGACACTCAGGCTAGAGCGCAGTGATGTCAGCCTAGTTCACAGCAACCTCAAGTTCCTGGGCCCAAGCAGTCCTCCTGCCTCAGCCCCCTGAGTAGTTGAGTCTGTAGGCCCTACCACCAAGCCAAGATAATTCTTCTAGTTTTAGTACCAAAAGGGTCTCACTTTGCTCAGGTTGGCCTGGAACTCCTGACCTCAAGCAATCCTCTTCCTTGGGCCTAGGCCTAGTATTATAGATATGAGCCATCACACCCAGCGAAATTGTGAGATATTTGTTTATTTGTTTATTTTTTGAGACAGAGTCTCACTATGTCACCCTCGGTAGAGTGCCATGGTGTCACAGCTTACAGCAACCTCAAACTCTTGGGCTTAAGCAATTCTCTTGCCTCAGCCTCCCAAGAAGCTGGGACTACATGTGCCTGCCACAACACCCAGCTATTTTTTGTTACAGTTGTCATTTTGTTTAGCTAGCCTGGGCCAAGCTTGAACCTGCCATCCTCTGTGCACATGGCTGGCACTGTAACCACTATGCTATGGGTGCTGAGCCCAAATTTTTAAGATCTTAATGAGTCATTTTTAAGATCAAAAGGAATAATTTTTTTTTTCTTTGAGACCGAGTCTCACTCTGTCACCCTGGGTAGAGTGTTGTGACATCATCACAGCTCACAGCAAACTTGAACTCCTAGGCACAAGTGATTGTTTTGCCTCAGCCTCTTTAGTACTTGGGACTACAGGTGCAGGCCACAATGCCTGGCTAGTTTTTCTATTTTTAGTAGAGATGGGGTCTTGCTCTTGCCAGGCTGTTCTCAAACACTTGAGCAGTCTACCCACCTCAGCCTCCCAGAGCAGTAGGATTGCAGGTGTGAGCCACTGCTTCCAGCCACGAGCAGTAATTCTTAATTTCTTTCTTTCTTTTTTTTTTTTTTTTTTTTTAGAGACAGAGTCTCACTTTGTCACCCAAAGTATAATGCTTTGGTTTCACACAACACAGCAACTTCCAGCTCTTGGGCTTAGCCAATTCTCTTGCCTCAGCCTCCTGGGTAGCTGGGACTACAGGTGCCTGCCACAACGCCTGGCTATTTTTTTGTTGCAGTTTGGCCAGGGCCAGGTTGGAACCTGCCACCCTCGGTATAAAGGGCTGGCACCTACTCACTGAGCCACAAGCACACCCAGTAACTCTTAATTTTTTTAATGTTATAGTGCCTTTAAGAATCTGATAAAAATCATGAATCCTCCACCCCACAAATATTTTCACATTCACAAAGTTCTGCTTAAACTTTAGAAATGAAACCAAGATTTTAAGTTTCATAACTAGAGTCAGCTCCTTCCGTGACAAGTTTAAATCAAATAAACCTTAAACTCTTAAAAAATATAATAGCAATATTTTCTCTTTTTTGTTGGAGATTCATTGAGGGTACAAGAAACCAGCAACCAGGTTACCCTGGTTACACCAATTGCATTTGTTAGGTAAAGTCAATAGCAAAAATTTTAAAGCATATAAAAGTACCCAGCAATGTGAAGGCATTGCAGAGCAACCAAGGTAGCCAGGAACTGGGGGAATAAGATTCCACATAGAAGGGAAATGCATTGAAGCATTCCTAGCAGTTTTCTCCCTTTTCATCTCAAGAGATAATCCTTAACTGGCATGAGGCTGAGAGGCCGCATGGAATGAAGTGAACTGGAGCTCTCAGCATTTTCTCAAAGCTAGAGGGATGAAAACTAGAATTAAGAGTAACAGTGAAGCCAAGCTTAAGGGGCTGAAATTTCCTGGGAAAAGGAAACACACAGATGTGAACCCTTTTTCTCTTAAGGCACATGCTAGTAAGTCTGTGGAATAAACAAACTCAGTTTTGTTTTTTGAAACAAAAATACAGAATACAGTATGAAAAACAAATACAGTTTCTCATACTGTATTCTCAGATATAGTTTCTGTTTTCTATTCTGTTTTTAAAATTTCAGAACAGTATGAGGGTACAAATGTTTTAGTTACATGAATTGCTTTGTACAGTTTGAATCAAAGTCATAAGTGTGCCCTTCACTCAGACAGTGTGCATTGTACCCGTTTGGTGTGAATTCGCCCCTTCTGTCCCCTCTCACCTGCTTGCTTTGCATTGAGTTTTACTGTCAGATGTTCATATGAGTGTTGATCATTTAGTTCCAATTTAACAGTGAGTACATGTTTGTTTTTCTATTCTTGTGAAAATTCACTTACAAGAATGGTTTCCAGTTCCATTCAGGTTATTACAAAACATATTAGTTAACCACCCTTTTTAATGGCTGAGTAATATTCCATGGTGTACATATACCACATTTTATTAGTCCTCTCATGTATTAATGGACCCTTGGGTTGGTTCCAAGTCTTTGCAGTTGTGAATTGTTCTCTACTCTTAATATGACACACTTATACATCATTTCTGCCACCAGCTATGGCATTCATAGGCAAGCAATCAGTTCCACAGCAGACACCAGCTGGGTATCCTCTAATTCAAGTCTGATGCTATCTACCTGGAGATAGTCTCAGATGAGATTGTGCACTTAGTCCCATAAACCTGTCCCTACCTCCTATGCCAGTCACCAGCCCCAGGCTGTTTCTCCTGAGCTTCTGACTTGGCTATACATCAGGATTTCCATAATCCCCTCCTCAGTTTGCCTAACTTCCTAGAGCGAGTCACAGAACTCAGAGAAACACTTTTCTTACACTTACTGATCAAAGGATACAGATGAAGAGATGCATAGGACAAGGCATGTGGAAAGGGTGAGGAGTGCGCATCCCCCTCCAGGCCCAGCACCTTCAGGAGCCTCCCTATGGTCAGCTACTTGGAAACTCCTACAACCCTACCCTTTTGGGTTTTTATGGAAGCTTCATCATGTAGGCATAATCCAGTAAATCATTCACACTTGGTCATCAACTAAACCTTTAGCCTTTTCTCTCCTCAGGGAAGAAGGTTTGAGGTGGGAGTGGGGGTAGAACTGAAAATCCCAGACCTCTGATCTTGCCTTGGTCTTTCCTGTAACCAGCCCCATCCTGAAGCTGCCTAGAGGCCTCCAGGACCAGTCGTCTCATTAGCATGCAGAAGCACTCTTTTCACTCCCCAGATTCAAAGGATTTGGGAGCTGTGTGTCAGGAAACGGGATGAAGATCAAATATATATTCCACAATATCACACTAAGCTAAAAGTCTAAAAGGCTAAGATGAGTTTTGGTAGTGTCATTGGTCTAAGCATACTGAAACTGGAGTTTAAGGCCCATATTCAGAGTGGACAGAAAATTCCTATTCAACATATATAAGTAGGTCCTACAAATCAATTAAACAAAAACATTAGAAGAGTTCTTTAATACCTGGGGAATTAATTTGACTAGGTACCTCACAAAAGAGGCTGCACAAATGGTCGATAAACCTAAAGGATGATGCTCAAAGTTATTATCTCATTGGCCACTGGGGAATTACAAATGAAGTCCAAGTAAGATACAACTACATACCTGCCAGAAATGACAAAATTTAAGAAAATGACTAATCTAAGGATTTGGAGCAAGGGGAGCATTGATGGGAATGTGAATTTGTGCATCCCCTTTGGAGACTGTTTTGCCAAGTCTACCATTCTACACAACCCTCTAATTCTACTCCTGGATTTAGACCCAATAAATACGAATATGTATATGCTCCTTAAGACACATGTAAGAAGTTCATTAACAGCCACATTTGTACTTAAAAAATTGGAAATAATTGAAATATTCACCAGTAATAGAGTAGATAAATTTTGGAATAATATTTGAACATTTTGTAGTATGTATTTTGGTAATACATACTACACAAGAATATACATCAATAAAGATAACATAGATTCTTGTCTTAAACATAGTATTATAAAAGTGAAGCAGGAACAAAAGAGTACAAAAGAAGGCATGTGTTATCTGTCCATTTTTGTGGAATTCAGAACAAACAAACCTGACTTATGATGAGAGATCAAAATAGTGCTTACCCTTGGGAAGAGGTGATGCGTAGGGCAGCACAAGGACAGTATCTGGGGAATGTGCCATTTCTGGAAGGGTCTGGTAGTTACATGGATGCATTCACTTGATAAACACTGATGAAGCTAGACACTTTGAGTTGTGCAGGGTTTTTCTCTGTGTTTTTATAATGCTCTCATTTTGCAGAAGTTTACTAAAAAGAGTTATCCAATGTATGAGATATTCTTTGTTTTGAACAAAATCTTTTAATCCTTCCTTATTCCAGGAAGCAGCAATGCGCAAAGTCCAGGAGGCACCTTTGAAGGCATTCTGCCCAATAACAAAAAAAATCACATTTTCTATAGATGCCACTCACCTGCCAACTAAACAACGTTTAGTTGTTACAAAGAGCTGTGTGTTAAGTTAGATTAGTATGTCACACAGAATAAGAATGTCACAATATTGATAACCAATTTTAAGGTGAGTTAAGGAACATGGTGTTTATTATACTATTTTCTAGTTATGTGTGTTTGAAAATTTTGTAAGTTTTATTTTCAAGCATCTTCCTACTCAAAAGAAACTAAAACTAAAAACAATAACAAAAAAAATGAAAAATAGACTTGTACAGGGGAAGGGAAAGAAGAGTCAGAAAAAGAAATAATTTACTGAAGTTGGATGATAAAATTTGGTTGACTGCAGCTCTGAATTTCAACTAAACATCTTGTACTCCCTTCTTTTCCAGCACATTGAACCTTATTTCTATTCGAGGGCTTATTTGAACCCCTCATTTTGAAGAATTCTTAATTACTGCTCTTCTCTCTCAACTCCAATTGCTCCATCATTATTTATACTATACCTCTGAATTGATCCTTGTTATATGTTGTGCTGCACCCATTATGTTTTTATGCCTGTTATTTTTCTTTAAAGTATTTCCCTACCAATCTAGGAACCTCATCGTGCCTTGGAAATGTTATTCATTAGATTTGTATTTACAAAAGTTTATCAAATTTATATTATCATTTTATTGATTATTTAGCAAACACTTCATTTGCCAGCATCTTTGTAAACATAGCTTGTTCTTCTTACCTGCCACATATTAAATATACATACCAAATTCTTTGTTATTGTATAATTCATATGAAATTGTTATTATTATCCTCATTTTATGAGTCAGGTAACTGAGGCACAGAGAAAAGTTAGAGGAAGTCATAGTATGTATAGTTGTTCCCGATCTAAATTCTTAGATCTACCAAATGCTGCTTCGTGGACCCAGATGCACAGTAAGGAAAGGAATCTTCTAAGGTGTCTCAAAAATCTAAAGCACTTTCTTTAGAGTGTTGGCTTTTTCTTCATTATGGCAAAATTTTCTTTGCTTCAGCAGCTGTGCGATATAAAATCTGTTCTCACGGAATGCTGAATTTATATTTTCTTCCCCAAGATGATTTGAATTATGTCATCAAAACGTTTTTTAACCGGTATTGGACTACTCACCAGTAATTACTCTATTTGCAAAATCTTCAGTGTAATACTTCAATATATTTGTTATCTCAGATAAAATTCTACAACCTTCTGGGTTTAACTAAAGAGCTAATCTTAACTAATTATTTTACTGCCCTTTGGAAACAGAATTCAGATCCCATAGCTTGTGGAGTCAGAGAAATAGATGCCATATTGTATCATAAATGCTCATTAGATGGAAGCTGGGTGCACTGTTAAAATATTTGAGGACCAGAAATTGACTGGCACTGATGAGAATTTGCTCACTGATCCTCATGAAGTCGTGGCACCTCTTTAAACAAGCTTTGCTCTTTTTAGCTGCCATGTATTAAATATATTCAGGAAATCCACTGTGCTTCTGAAAATAGCCATCTCAGGTCTATGCACAGAGATATATGCCTCTTATTTCCAACTAGGGCTTCTAGTCAAAACATAACAGGCACACGAATAGAAACTAATTTAAATCACCTACAATCTCAAAACCCGTAATTACCACTGATAACATTATGATGTATATTCCTTGTCTTTTCCTAAACAAATTAAACTCTTTTGTTAATTAAGCAAGATAAAAAGAAAGATATTATTATAGATTCCACATACGCTTGCATGATCAAATTATTATGTATATAAAATGCCGAAAGTCTTCTTAGAACCAGGGCAATTGAAGACTTTTTATACATACTATTAAATAGCTTTCTCAAAATGTTGAGCTAATTTATGTTGCTCACAGTGGCATATAAGGTGTTGGTTTCACACACCCACACCGACAATGGTTATTGCTGTTCTGCCTTCATCAGATTCAATGGCATCTCAACATTTTATTTTGCCTTCATTTGCCTAAGATAGTTGAATATTTTCCATGTGTTCATCGATATTTAAATTTCTTTGGGGAAGAATTATTTCTTTATATGTGTGGGTTTTTTTCTATTATGCTATTCTAATTTTTCTTATTAATTTGTAAGATAGCTCTCTTTTTACATGTATATATCTATTTACATATTTCCTTTTATACATATATATTTATAACTATTTTCTAAATATGTTAGATGCTTTTCTTGTTTGTTTTTGACACATAGAACTTTTAGATTTTAAGTGTTTATGACTGTTAGTCTTTTCTTTCATGATTTTTGCCTTCAATGTTATGCTTAGGAGAATATTCTCTACTCCAGATTTTAATAAATATTCATATTACTTCTAATTGTTTTATGATTTTATTTTGTACTTTAAAAATTAACCGGTCTAAAATTTATTTTCTTACAAAGTATACGGTAGGAACTGAAATTTTTTTGTTCTTTGAACTAACTCTCCATTTGTTCTAAGACTGTTTTTTAACTAATCTACACTTTGCCCCCAATTTAATATCCCAATTTTAATCCAATTTTAATACACACTTTTAATATAAGTAGGTCTCATTCTGAACTTTTATTTATTTTCATTTATCTATCTTCCTATGCTGACACTAGTCCTATTTTTTTGGAGATTTTACTAGACTCCACTGAAATTATATATTATTTTGAAAAAAATCACTGTAATCTACTCTGGCAGTTTCCTAATAGCACAAAATAGAGAATTTTTATTATTCTTATTTCATTAGTATCAAAAGTCATAATGTGCTGAATAATAAGAAGTTTAGCAAGAAAAATTAGGTTCATCTTCAGTGACTTCAGGGGGCTTTCAGGTACACATTTTGTATATTAACCTTTTCCCTAACTTCATTATGTTCTCCCATCTTCATTTCCTCCCAGGCTTCATTGCTTTATTTTATTTATTTATTTATTTATTTATTTATTTATTTATTTATTCACTTTTTTATTTTGAGACAGAGTCTCACTTTGTTGCCCTTGGTAGAGTACTGTGGCATCATAGCTTACAGCAACCTCAAACTCTTGGACTCAAGCAATTCTCTTGCCTCAGTCTACCAAGCAGCTGGGATTACAGGCATCCACCACACACCAGGCTATATTTTGAGACAAGGTCTCGGTCTTGCTCAGGCTGGTCTTGAACCCATGAGCTCAGGCCAATGCACCCACCTTGGCCACCCAGAGTGCTAGTATTACAGGCAAGAGGTACGGCACCCAGCCTCTAATTTTATTATTTAAAACATTCTTTTGTATTTTGTTTACATCTGGTAACTACCTTACATCATATTTTGAAGTAACATGGAAGTATATATAAAAGATTTCAATAGTCTCAAAGGAATTCATGACTATAAAGAATAAGAACTGGGCTCGGCGCCTGTGGCTCAATCGGCTAAGGCGCCAGCCATGTACATGTAAGGTGGCGGGTTCGAATCCCCAGCCCAGGCCCGCCAAACAACAATGACGGCTGCAACCAAAAAATAGCCGGGCATTGTGGCGGGCGCCTGTGGTCCTACCTACTTGAGAGGCAGAGGCAGGAGACTCACTTGAGCCCAGGAGTTGGAGGTTGCTATAAGCTGTGATGCCATGGCACTCTACCCAGGGGGACAGCTTGAGGCTCCATCTCAAAAAAAAAAAAAAGAATAAGAACCATAGTTCTAGACCATTTAAGATGACTTGGTGGCCAAAACTGAATACGGTTTTAAAATTTTTGTAACATTAAACTGCTTTTAACATTCACATGGCCCAAGTATTTCAAGTATATGCAAAATTTCAATGTCATTGTCTAAAAGGCTAGTGTCAAAATAAAGTACCATCCACAAATTCTATGGCATAATTCTTATGCTTTAGGACAACCGCAATAAAAATACCCATTTAGGGGAAAAAAGGATATAAAACAACAAAAAAGCTGGTAGGTATACTAGATGCCATAACCTGGTAGACATTCATTCATTTATTTAATCATTCATTTTTTCAGACATTTATAAAAAGTATTGAGCCTCTAAGTGCCAGGCACTATAATCAGCCCTGGATTTGTGGCTCTGAACAAAACAAACAAAACTCCTTGCCTCCTTGGAACTTATATTTTTATGGGAAAACACAAACTATAAAAAGGATAAATGAGTAGAATAAGTAAGTTTGATGTTGCTAAGTATGGTGAAGAATTGGGAAGTTGATAGATGGTGTGTTTAAGAAGATGACTGTTTTAAACAGAGTGGCTGGGAAGGTCTCACTGTGAAGACTGGTATTTTTGGAAAGACTTGTTTCCAAAAGCACTTTGGTGGGGGGGGGTGGGGGGGCACACCAAGCAAGCAGGTAGTATGCCTGAAGCAAAGTGAGGTGGGGGGGAGGACAGCAGAGGATGAGGCTGGCCAGACCGAGAGGGGGCCTCACAGATTACTTACATCAGAGGATGTAGAGCAGAGGTGTGATTCCATCTGACCATGTTTTATTAGGCTGGTTATACTGCTGTGTGGAGAGTAAATAGAAAGGGACAAGGTCAAGACATTCAGCTACTTCCAGGACCCAAAGGAGAGACAACTGTGCCTCTGTAGAGTGATGGGAGGTAGTGAGAGACAGCCAGAGTATGAATATAATTCTGTAGGTAGAGTCAGTCAGATTGGACAATGGATGAGGTACAGGGTTTCAGAGAAAGAGAGAAACTGATTTTAGTGGCAAGATTCTGACCTTAGCCAGAAATGTTGCCATTACCTGAGTGGGGACATCAACGGGAAATACAAGTTTGTCAGTTATGCAATTGAGTTTATGCATCTAGCATTCAGGGGGGAGATGTAGCGAGGGCTCTCAACTGGGGAGCTCTCAGTGCATAGACAGTGCTTAAATCTTAAGGCTAATCTGGTCCCTGCTCCACAATGAAGTGAGTTCCATGGCCAGTGACCCTTGCAGCCCCTAATCTAGGAGGATCACTCTTTTCCATTGCCCTCCATCTTTGAAACAGGCACTTTGGAAGATGCTCCTGAGAAGAGTAAGGGCTGCATATCTTTATCAGCCCATTTTCCATTGGTGCAGTTTGGGGATGTAGAAATTTCACTGGACATGGATGGCCGACTCATCTTGTCTAACAGACTTGGTGATTTTCTGCAATTACAGCTCTCTCCATTGCTTAATGGCCTTTCAGTCTCTTCCTATTCACCAAATTCTATAGGCCGGTTATCAAGGCCAGAAATGTTGCAGAATCATGGCTTTAGAAGGTGGAAGCCTTTCCGTAAATTCCTGTCTCACAGATAAAGGCTTTTTGTTCCTGAGTCCTCCAGCCGTCAGTTTATGGTCTCCATCTCGCACCCTGGTTTCTGACTCTAGATAATTTGAAACACTAGAGTGAAGGGGCATGGTTAATCTTCCCCTGGAAAAGACATTTGCAACATATATGACAGGCAGAGGGATAATTTTTTTAACTTATGTGTGCTGTGGTGCAAAGAATCAGAACACAGAAGACACAGCAAAATGGATGGAAGAAGGGAGGAAGGGGAAAGATGGTCAGTGTCATGCTTAATAAAATAAATGCAAGGAACTATAATGATGGCACAAAGGTATGATGGTACCTATTAAACTGACAAAAGTGTATATTGTGGAAACAAGGTATAGGAAAACAGTCAATATGGCACAGATAACTCATAATTAGTATAGCCTCTTAGGAAGGAGTGTGAAAAATGAAAATGTCCACCCCATACGGCCTGGCATTTTCTCTCTTACATATCTAAACACTTAGGTACAGAGCTATGCAAAGATACTATTCCTAGCATTATTCTTAATAGAAAAAAATACCAAACAACTTAAATATGTATAAAAAAGGAAAAGCTAAGTACATTATGTGTGTTTGTGTAATATATTATCCAACAGCTAAAAGGAATGACCATTGCCAATTACTGTGTGTAACAATAGGGATAGATCCAAAGACATTATTAACCCAAGAAAGCAAACTGCAGATATACACATATAAAATAATATCATTTATACCAAATGCATACATTTACTGTCACAGAGAAGAAGTCCTTCCTTCTGGGGGGGGGTACAAAGTTTCTATGTTATAAATAATTTTTAAAAGTCTGAAAATATGTCCCCAGAATCATAATAGTGATTACAGGGAGGGAACAAGGAAACCAAAATTTGATTAGTAGTCAAATTATTTAAGGTTCATAGATATATAAATTGAAAAAAAAAAACCTAGTGAGTTTATGTGTGCTTATGAAATTAAAAATTAATCAGAAATAAAATTGTTGAGGTCAATTCACATGGTAGAAAAGAAAAAAATGAGGAGTTTGAGTCTGAGCAAGAGCAAGAACCTGTTTCTAATAAAAATAGAAAAGTTAGCCAGGTGTTATGGCACACAGCTATAGTGCCAGCTAGTGGGGGGCTAAGGCAGGAGGATCACTTAAGCCCAGGAATTTGAGATTGCTGTAAGCTAGGCTGAGGCTACAGCACTCTAGCCTGGGTGGCAGAGCAAGATGCTGTCTCAAAAAAAGAAAAAGTAGCATTACCATACTGAATTTGAATGCCATTATGGTGCTATGATTAGTGAACCAACAGATTATTCTTTTTTCTTTTTTTTGCAATTTTGTACATGGCCAGGCTTGAACCCACCACCCCCGGTATATGAGGCCGGCTCCCTACTCCTTGAGCCACAGGCACCACCCCCTACTCATTATTCTTAGATGAACAAAGCTGAGTTGGAATTTGGCAAACAAGGTGTGTATTATAATGGCCCTCTGAAGGAAGTTATAATGCCACCCACACTTTCATGGTCAATTTTATTTTATTTTATTTTATTTTTTATTTTTATTTATTTATTTATTTATTTTGAGATGAAGTTCTCATCTCTGAAGAGAAGAAAAAGAAAGAAAAGAGAAGAGAAAAGAAAAGAATAAAAACTCGAAGGTCATTATTTGATGTGAGTGAGGAAAAGGTTGGAGGGCAGTGCCAGGGTCTCAGCCTGGGGACTGGGTGGGGTGGTCCAACAGCAGTTAGTTCAGGGGAGAGGAGCCAGTTTGGTTTTTTTTTTTTTTTGAGACAGAGCCTCAAGCTATCCCCCTGGGTAGAGCACTCTGACATCACAGCTTACAGCAACCTCCAACTCCTGGGCTCAAGCGAGTCTCCTGCCTCAGCCTCCCAAGTAGCTGGGACCACAGGCACCCACCACAACACCTGGCTATTTTTTGTTTGCAGCCGTCATTGTTCTGGCAGGCCCAGGCTGGATTCGAACCTGCCACCTTAGGTGTATTTGGCTGGCGCCTTAGCCACTTGAGCCACAAGCGGTGAGCCATTTATGAAATACTTATATTTGACTGAATTCACCTTTTTAAAATTAAATAAATTCAGTTAGGAAGGGACCATTATATATCCTAGCACAAATGGAAAGTCTACATCAAAATCCATGAATAAAAATAATTTTAAATATAAACATTTAAGTGTTAGTATATTAGTTCGTGTGCCATCCACATCATCTCACGTTTGATTAACAGTAAAAGTACCACTCTTCGAAAAACACTGGTTTCACACATATTACTAATAGAGGTTAGTTCGACAGATTTGACCTCCATAAAAATGGAAGCTCCATGAGAGTCTGTACTTTGACTTTTTTTCTTGATGTAGTCCTAGGACCTACAACAGTGTCTAGCAAATATTAGATACTAAAAAATACCAGGGTGCACTGCAGTGGCACAACTATAGTTCACTGTAGCCTGAGCTCAAGTGATCCTCCCACCTGAGCCTCTGGAGTAACTGCGATTACAGGCACATGCTACCATCCCTGGCTTGTTCAGGCTGATCTTTAACTTGTGGGCTTAAGCAATCCTCCTTCCTCTGCCTGGGATTATAAGCATCAGCCACCATGCCTACTCCAAAATATATATTTTTTAAGAAATAAGAGTCACTTAGCTTCTGAAAGATCAACCTGTATTTTCTCTATAGTCATGCTCATTGTGTGTATTACTTATTTAATGCTTCTCTTAGCCACTTCTCTTAGTCAAAAGCTTCATTTTCTTGTTCATCCCTTTATAATCATTAGTGCCAAGAACAATGTTGGGAGCATAGTATGTGCTCAATAAATTTCACTGGATGATTGGGCATATGGCTTTTATAACTTTGTTGATCATTTTTATTAAAGGAGTTCCATTGGCCAATATTGGTTTGAAGCTACACAGCAACATATATATTTTAAAAAAACTTGGTTGAGTAAATGAATGAACAGAAAAGTGAGTCAACTTCATTTAAGAAAGATAGAACTTGAAAGGAACTTTTTCTTTCTTTTTTTTTTTTTTGTTGCAGTTTGACGGGGGCCAGGTTCGAGCCCACCACCCTCAATATATGGGGCTGATGCCCTATTCACTGAGACACAGGCACCACCCAGACAATCCTTTTTCAATGCTTAAATGTAGTGGCAATTTCCTTTTAATTTTTTTTTAAAGGCAATTTTATTTCATTAAATCTTATCTACTAGGAAGGGAGGGGAGGCAGGCTAGAGTGAAGGTAAAGCTGAGATTGGTGAGGAATGGCAGTCACTTGCATTAGCTGGGAGAGGGTCATGATTGGCATTTGTGGATGGGACAGTGTTGATGTCTTGTCTGTGTTGGCACATAATTAGGGAGTAATCTTCTTTCTGTCTTCATACATCCTGACCACAGAGGGCGCTGTCTAATACAGATGAGAGAGGGGGAAGGAAAGGGTTCCATGGGATATAAGTATTCTATTTATCTAGTCTGCCCAATGCCACACCTTGATGGCATAAGAGGCATCGGATGAGCTAAATAAATGTCACTAGTCCTTTATGGGGCACCCACATGGGCTAATTAAATTGACAGAGCAAAAGTACAATTTCACACCCCCATGTAGTGAACCTGGGTCGTCTTGACTGCTGAGTATTTCACTTCCTTAGGGACTTGTTCCTCCCCTACACCAACCCTGAGAATTTCTGGCCACAGCACCCTGCCTCTCCCCTCCCTCCAGCTAGGCCAGTGGGCAAGCAACCTGGTCAATCTGTGGTCTCCAATATCTCTGTGGTGGCAATTTTCAACTCTTGAATAATTTGCCCCTGGCAAGGCATTTTTACAATTTTACAAATTAAAATTGCACAGGAATTTATATGTTTATAGAAAAAGTGACAAATATTGAGGTCAGCAAATTACACCCAACAGTACCAGCCAGTGATCTGATGGTATATTTTTATTTAAATTGTTTTTATGAATTCCTTGATTCAGTTAAGAACCAAACATCCTAACTAGACAAGTGATATTTATAAAATTTGAGTTCAGATTTTCAATTACAAAGATATCCAAAAGAAAAAAATAGTGAAGCATTAGCTACATTTCTCTGGTCCCACCTCCGAAAGAGTGTTGTCAATCACTGCCCCAAACATAAGCATTTGTGGGTTTTGAATGCTTTGAACTGGAAAACAACTATTTTAGAGGATAATTAAAGGGTGTTGCAACTGATTGAGCTGGTGTAGAATCAGAAAAATCGTTGGGATTGGAATGGACATATAGGTCACAACACTTTTCTTTTGAAATATTTTCTACTGTGAATGATTTGTCAGATGAAAAAAAATCAAACCTTGAACTCTGGTATCACAAATGGGTTGATAAGGTGCGACTTGAAAATCAAACATGGGGAGAACTTGGGCTTATAATTTGAGAAACCACACTCAGCGTGAACTAAGGAGGGATTTCTTTAATAGCATAGTCTTTGTCATAAATTTTCTGTATTTCATAACCAGTTTCATTCAAGGAAATCAGCATTTATCCAATCTGTGCTACATGGAATAAGGTTCAGCAAGATACCAAAGGGTGTTCTGTTGAAAAAAAGTTAGGGGTCAAAAGTCTGAGAAATTTTGAGTTGAACGAATTTAAAAGTGATGCCCCCCACCTTTCAGAATATGGCAATAGATATGGTGACCAATCAAATTATAAAGAATCCCTTTACAACAACTTGAGTACACACAACTCTGTTCAATCAATAGTTCTCATTTTTAAAACATGACACCGTTTGTATAAGATCTTTTAAGATATAGTAAAATATTGTATTTAGTTAAGTTTCCCTGTATGCCTCTTCCGAATCCTATGCTCATCTACTCTTTTCAAAGATAATGAACATTCTGAGTTTGACACAACCTCACACGTGCTACCACAGACTACATTTGTTTAGTGTTGCACGTTTAAAAAGTTACTAATGCTGTAAAATACTACTGTGATTTTTCACTAAAAATTACCTTTGAGATATATTTATATTGATGATATGTAGGATGGGTTCATTTCAACTGTATAGTTAACTGTTATACCAATCTACCATCATTTTTGTATGTATTCCATTACATTTGAAAGTTTGTCTTCAACTCTCGGTAATATAAACAGTACTGCAGTAAGCATTTTTAAACCCTTTTCTTGGTTCCAGGATGTGTTTCTTCCTTCTTGCTCTAGTGCTGCATTTTGGGTGTACTCTTGCACACCAGCGGAGCTCGCCCTAGGGGACTGCAGACAGCCAGGCCCCAACCCCGCTGTGAGAGTGGCTTTCGGGCCAAGCGCAGCAGCTGCCCTGGGCAGGTCCTGCTGAGTTGCACGGGCACTTCAGGGGCTTCTCAGGGAGTTCTGCAGCAGCTGCTGTGGGAAGCTTCCCAGTGCAGTCGGGGAGTGTCCGGCCCCTCAAGCTCATGGACGCCGGGCTGGCCATCTGGGAGCCAGCTTTGGCCCAGATAACTCAGCAATCCAGGTCTGCGTTCAACGCAACTATGCCTTCTCCAGTGAGGGCCGAACCGCTGTCTTGGGAAGGTCCCTCCCTTAGCCTGAGAAGTTTGCTCTTGGATACCCTCCTCAGTCTAGGGCAGGCCACAGAGTCCTTTTTCTACTCTATCTAGAAGCTAATCCTCTGGAAATAGTTAATATTCTTTATACCAACCTCGCTGCTGTGTAGTTTCTGTTTCCTGACTGCACCCCACTGTTCTAGGTAGCTTTTCCTCTCTTTCTATTCTTTAAAAAAGTGCGTACAAAACAGATTATTCATTAAAGATTTGGCAAAACTAGCCTTAAAATTAATGGTACCTCCTCCCTCCCTCTCTCTCCATCTTCTCCTTTCCGTCTGTCTGCCCCTGTCCTTTCTTGTTTTTCTCTCTTCCTCCTTTTCTTTCCTAGGTTGAGATGGAAATAGAGAATTTAAAAATATATTAGTAATTTCACTTTTTAAAACTCAATTTTAATTTGTAAATTTATAACTCTATTTATATATGAAATATATAAAAATAAATACATAATATTTATACAAAAATATATATAAAAATATATATTTTTAATTTCAGGTTGATGTGAGGGCACAAACAACTAGGTTACAATATTTGTATGTTAGGTACAGTCCCTCTTGTACTTGTGTCCTGCTCCCCAAAGTGTGCTGTGTACCCTAATATGTGCCCATTAAGTGGGAACACACCAATCTCCTCCCCTCCTCCCCTTTCCTCCCTCCGTCATCCCCCTCCCCCAACTTGAATGGAATTGACTTTTTCTCCTGTGTGGGTATGTATTAGATCACCTACTGGATGCATGTTAGTATTCAATACATTGATATTTGTTCTTCCATTCTTGTGACACTTTCCTAAGAAGAATGTGTTTCAACTCCATCCAGGTTAATACAAAACATGTATAGTCCCTATCTTTTTTACAACTACATAGTATTCCACAGTATACATATACCATGGTTTGTTATTAATTCCTTTCATGTTTTTTAATTAATTTATTAAGAGTTTCTATGGCTTCATGAGTCAATTTAGTAATTTATATTTCTTCTAGGAAAAACTTCCGTTTTATCTGAATTTTTCAATAAAATCAGCCTTGGTTGTTTATAGAATTTATTCAAAAAGTTACCTAGCATATTTGCAATTACGAGTCCCTTTTTCATTCCTAATGTTATTGGTATCTGTGCATCTCTCTTTTTATCATGGGTATTTCTTTTTCTCCCAGCTTTATTAGATTATAACTGACAAATAAAAACTATACGCATTTAAGACTAGATATATGTACACCTTGTGAAATGATTACCACAACGAGCTTATTAACATTTTGAATGATATTTATTTTATTGTACCTTTATTGAATTATTCTATTGTTCTTTTTCTAGCTTCTTGATCTCTCAACTCACATATTTTGGAAATTCTAAATATTTTGGTATTTATAGGTGATTTATATCAAATATATAGGGTTATATTTTAAAGTTTTTCAATATATTTTTAAACTTTTTTTCTTTGAAACTTAATTGTAATATTATCACAGACATGTAACATATCTATTTTATGGCATTTGGGGGTACTTAGTTCATGTCCCAGTTAGCAGACACTCCTTTTTTTTTTTTTTTTTTTTTTTTGAGACAGAGTCTCATTTTATCACCCTCAGTAGAGTGCCGCAGCATTACATCTCACAGCAACCTCTAACTCTTGGGCTTAAGCAGTTCTCTTTCCTCAGCCTCCCAAGTAGCTGGGACTACAGGCACCTGCCACAATGGCAGGCTATTTTTTTGGTTGCAGTTGTCATTGTTGGTTAGCTGGCCGGTGTCAGGCTCAAACCCACCAACCTGGGTGCATGTGGCTGGTGCTATAACCACTGTGCTACTGGCACCGAGCCTTAATGGACAATCTTTAAAACGTTTCATACTCTTGAACGTTATTTTATTTACTGGCTGTTGTGTCTTCTTTGTATCTGTTGAATCAAATTTATTATTTTTGGCATTCAAGCCTTTTCTATTATTGTAATATTTTCTCTGTCCGGTCTGTGTATTTCTGAAACAAATGTATTAAAATAGCACTCTAAGAAAGTGGATTTCCCAGTTTTTACTTGTAATTAAAAATTTTTTTTTGGCTTGAAATAATTTGAAGATATGGTGCTGGGTATATACATGTTCATAATTATATCCTTTTAAAAGTTTTAAAGTCTTTAAGTGTAATGTCACTCTTTATCACTAATAATGACTTTTAGTTAAAATTCTATTATGTGGCCAGGTGCGGTGGCTCACTCCTGTAATCCTAGCATTCAGGGAGGCCGAGGTCGGTGGATTGCTTGAGCCCAGAAGTTGGAAAACAGCCTGAACAAGAGTGAGACCCTAGCTCTACCAAAAGTAAAGAAACTAGCTGGGTATTGTGGTGGGCACCTGTAGTCCCAGCTACTCTGGAGGCTGAGGCAAAAGGATTGCTCAAGCCTAAGAGTTTGAGGTTGCTATAAGCTATGATGCCATGATGCTCTATCATGGGTGACAGAGTAAGACTGTGTCTCAAAAAATAAATGAATGAATATAAATAAATAAATAAATAAAATAATGAAATTCTGTTTTGTCTTACCAGATTTCTTCTGGTGAGTTTGTTCTCTCAGAGAGGCCAGATCATATAAGACCTTATAGGTCTTAAATAGTATTTTTGTTTTCTATGTTAGTGACCTAAAAAGCAAAAGAATGACCCGATATACATATAACAATGTTTAAAAGGGTCATTCTGACTTCTGTAAAAATAGTAGGTTAGAATGGAAGGAAAAAACGTTTAAAAGTTATTGCATTAAAATTGGCAATAGATGATGTAAACTTACATTTCCTGTAATGGCAATCTACCAGCCTTCTTGCTAGGAACAATTAGTTAAGCAGAACAAAATACATTTTTTAAATCTACCAAAAATTTTTTTTTGTTAAATTCTTAAGAAAGTGAAGATTTGTGGGCCCAATATCTAAGGAAAAAAGAAACCTAGAGAACTGAGTGGCTTTCCCCTCAAGGTTTTTATTAATTCTAAAACCCCCTCAAGGTTTTTGTTAATTCTAAAAGTATCATAAAGAGGGTGAGAAGTTGCAAAAAGCTTTCAGACTCTTATAAAATGCACCAAAGAGGCTAGGCCTTTGTAATAACCCAAGACACTGGTTTGTGAACCAGAAGGTTGATGTTATGGGAGTAAAGTTAACCAAGAATAGACCATCCCTTATAGGAATTAAAGCCAAGCTTTGAATAAATTCGTTTCCTAGTTGGATTAAGATAACCTGAAATTTACCTGAGATTTCTGACTTAGCTTATTGCTAGAAACAAAATTAAATTTTTTGTAGAGAAATATGTTGTGACCAAAGCCTCAAGATATCTTTAAAATAATAATGAAGGACCTTGGCCAGATAAACTAGAAACAGAAAAGTAAGATCTCTAATAACTTCAGTCAGAAATGAAAAAGGGGAAATAACAATAGATGCCATAGAGATATAAAAGATCATCACTGAATACTGTAAAGTCTATGCCCAGAAATTTGAAAACATGGGGGAAATGAACTAATACCTAGAATCTCATCACCTCCCTAAACTCAACCAGAAAGAACTAGAAATTTTGAGCAGACCAATGTCAAGCCCTGAAATTGCAATAACAGTAATAAATATTCCAAAAAATAAAAGTCTTGGACCAGATGGTGTTACAACAAAATTCTACTAAACCTTCAACGAGGAGCTCATACCTATATTGCAAGACCTATCTCAAAACAAAGAGAAGGAAGGAATCCTCAACATATTCTATAAAGCAAACATCACCCTGATATCTAAACCAGGAAAGGACCAAACCAGAAAAGAAAAGTGCAGACCAATATCATTAATGAATACTGACACAAAAACATTCAGTAAAATCCTAGCAAACAGAATACAGCTACACATTAAAAAAATTATATACCATGATCAGGTAGGCTTTATCCCAGAGATACAAGGTTGGTTCAACTTATGTAAATCCATAAATGTAACTCACCTTATCAACAGAAGCAAAAAGCAAAGACCACAGATGAAGAAAAAGCATTCGACAAAATTCAGCATCCTTTTTTGACAGCAACATTTAAGAAAATGGGCATAGGTGGGATATTTCCTCAAGTGATAGAGGTCATCTATAACAAACCCACAGCCAATATCACTGAACGGAGTAACTGAAAGCATTTCCACTTAGAACTGGAATCAGACAAGTATGTCTACTATTGCCACTGCTATTCAACATAGTGCTGGAAGTTCTAGGCAATGCAATCAGGCAAAAGAAAGGTATCAAGGGCATTCAAATGGGGATAGAGGAGGTCACATTCTTGCTCTTTGTTGATGATATGATCTCATACTTAAAAAAACCTAGGGCCTCAACCACAAGGCTCCTGGAAGTGATCAAGGAATATAGTCAATCCTGGGATACAAAATCAATATCTACAAATTAATAGTCTTTATATATACCAATAACAGCCAAGCTGAGAATCAAAGACAGAATACTCTTCACAATAGCTTCAAAGAAAATGAAATACCTGGGAATATACCTAACAAAAGATGTAAAGGACCTCTACTGAAAGAACTACCCTGAGAAAAGAAAAATCAGATATTGACAAATGGAAAAACATACCAGGCTTATGGCTGGTAAGAATCAACATTGTTAAAATGTGCATACTACCCAAAGTGATCTATAGATTTAATGCAATCCCCATCAAAGCACCAATATCATACTTTGAAGAACTGGACAAAATAATACTGTGTTTTATGTGGAACCAGAAAGAAACTCAAATAGCCAATGCTATTCTAAGATATAAGAAATATCTGGAGGCATTACATTACTAGACTTCAGGGTATAATACAAGTTATGTATTATGAGATCAAAACAGCATAGTTTTGGCACAAAGAGATTTAGATCTATGGAATAGAATAGAGAACCTAGAGATGAAACAAGCCACATATCACCATCTGATCTTCAGATAAACCAAATAAAAGCATGAACTAGGGAAAATATTTTCTACTTAATAAATCATGATAGGAGAACTGTTTAGTCCTGGGCAGAAGACTGAAACTGGACCTGCACCTCTCACCACTTACAAAATTGACTCTTACTGGATGGAAGATTTAAATTTAAGACATGAAACAATCAAAATTCTAGAAAAAAGTGTGGGAAAAACTTTTGACAAAATTGCTTGAGAAAAGATTGTATGACAAAGACCCCTTAGCAACTGTAACAACACCAAAAATAAATAAGTGGTGCATGACCAAGCTTAAAAGCTTCTGCACAGCTAAGGGTACAACACTAAAGCAAACAGCTTTTCAGAATAGGAGAAGATATTTGCATCTGAAAAAAGACTGATAACTAGAATCTATAGGGAATTCAAACTAGTCAACATAAAAAGAGCAAACAATCCCATTTATAAGTGGGCAAGAGACTTGAACAGAACCTTCTCTGAAGAAGATAGACTAATGACCAACAAACACATGACAAATGGTCATTGTTCCTAATCATCAGAGAAATACTAATCAAAATCACCTAAGCCCAACAAGAATGGCCCATATCACAAAATAAGGCTGCAAAAGTTGGTACGATGTGCGGAGAAGGCAACACTTTTACACTGCTGGTGGGATTGCAAACTAATATAGCTTCTATGGAACAGAAGTATGGCAAGCCTCAAAGAGCAAAAAGTAAACCTTCCATTTGATTCCACAATCCCATTACTAGGTATCTACCCAGAAGAAAAGTCATTTTACCATGAGCACATTTGCACTAGAATGTTTATTACAGGTCAGTTCATAATCACCCAAGACATGGAATCAACCCAAGTGCCCATCAACTCATGAATAGATTAGTAAACTGTGGTATATGTATACCAGGGAATACTATTCAGCCATAAAAGATGGAGACTTTACATCTTTTGTATTTACCTGGATGGAGGTGAAGCACATTCTTCTTGGTAAAGTATCACAAGAATGGAAAAGCAAGTATTCAGTGTACTCAATACTAATATGAAACTAATAGAAAAACAACACAAGAGAAAAACACAATAAATTCAAATGGGAGGATGGGGAGGAGGGAACAGAGAAAGGCTGGATGATTGGCAAACTCTCACCTAAGGTGCACAATGTAAGGGTACACCACACACCCCCTGGGTGAAGGACTCAACTACAACTTGAACTTTACCTAACAAACACAAACAGTGTAACCTGTGATTTTTACCCTCATATTAATCTGAAATAAAAAAAGAAAAATAATAATGAAGGAAATGCAAATGTATGGTATGACAAAGAAAAAGAAAAAATATAAACACACAGGGAATATGGATAATGAAGTTATCAGACACAAATTTAAAAATAACTGTTTTAAATACGTCTAAGGAATTCAATGGCAGGATGGATAATTTCAACCGGAAATTAAAAAAGATTCAAATGAAAGTTCTAGAAATAGAAAGCATAACTGAGTTTAATAGCAAATTAGACATAGTTAAACAGGAATTTATAAAATGGAAGACATTTCAAGAAAAAATATCAGACAAGCATGGAGATACAAAAGAATAGAAAATACAGAAGAGGGAATAAAAGGTATATCTTATCTGAAGATATATTTGAAGTAGAGAAAGTAGAGAGGGAATAGGTATGAGGATATATTTGAAGAGGTAATGGCTGAAAACTTCCTAAACTATTAGAAGGTATCAAGCTACATTTTACAGAAGCATTGTGAACCCTACATAGAATAACGACAAACACAACCACCCCTAAGCATAACTGAAAAACAAAGTCCAGGAGAAAACCTTCAAAGAAAAAAACATTTCCTGCAAAGAAACAATAGTAAGATGACTGTGTTTTCAAACAAAACAATAAAAGCCAGAGAACAAAGGAATTACGTTTTCAAAGCACTAAAAGAACATAAATGCCAACCTAGAATTCTGTACTCAGGGAGAATATCTTTAAAAATGAAGCCATTCTCAGACAAATAAAACCTGAAAACAACACATCAGCATACTTATGCATTTCATAATAATAAAAATTTCAATCCACCAAAAAAATTAAAAATTCTGACATTTTATGCACCTAATGACAAGGCCTTAACATATACTTTATGTGTGGCAAAAAAAAAAAAAATCACAGGATTAAAAGAAGATATGGACAAATCCACATCATGATAGAAGATTTTAATATACCTCTCCCAATAATTGATCGAACAAGCAGACAAAGAATGACATGAACATAGAAGATGTGAACAATGCAATTAACCAAATGACACTTCATTCCCCAACTACTTTCTTTTTAAGTGCACATGAAACATTATTCACACTGAAGTATACTAAACTAAAAAGCAAGTCGCAATAAATTTGAAAAGATTAAAGAATTTCAGAGCATTTTTCTCTGATTATGTCAGTAATGAATAGATATCAATAATAACAACAATGCCAAAAACTTCACAAAGGGTAGGAGGTAAATAATAAAGCACTAAATATGTAAGATTGTCAGAGAAGAAATCACTCTGAAAATTGGAAAAAAAATTTAATTAAATGGTAATGAAATCCCCATATCAAAAGTTAGGGAATGCAGCTGAAGCTAGGCTTTGAGTGAAATGTAGAGCCACAATACACACATTAGAAAAGAGTAAAGATTAAAAATAAACATTTAGGTGCCTGCCACGAGAAGCTGGAAGAAGAAAAGCAAATTAGAAAGTAAGACTGATGAAAAAAATAAAAAAAGACATGTTATAAGTAATCAATATTAAGACAACACCTCAGATCTCATAGATGTAAAAAGGATAATTAAAAGATATTATGAACAGTATCAGGTGATATATACTAGGAGTGCTAAAAACAGGTATACATACTTTAAAGAGATTTTGTTGGAAGTAAAATCAACCATTCCCCCGAAGTATACAAATTTCAAGTAAAATGGATGTGTCTGGGTACACTTGACCAGTAAGGATACCTTCAATTCAACTTTGAAAAGTAATACATACATACATTTTTTGGCACCCTCTGTATATAGATTTATTTATTTATGTATTTTAGAGATGGGGTCTAGCTCTTGCTCAGGTGGGTGAGCTCACATGATCTGCCCCCTCTTGACCTCTCAGAGTGCTAGGATTACAGTCATGAGCCATCATGCCCAGCCATAGTATATAAATTTAGATAAAGTGTACAGTCTTAGAAAAATATAACTGATGAAGAGGAAATAAAAAACCTAAATAGTATCATATTTATTAGTAAAACTGAATCTATAGTTTGAAACTCCAGGTTTAGATGGCTTCATTAATGAATTCTACCACATTTTTAAAGAAGGAACAACCCAAAACTACAAGAACTCTTAAAGGAAAAGAAGTCAGCATAGCCTTGATAGCAAATTTTAGTATGAATAATATTAAAATTAATATAAAATTTATATGAATATTTACTTTAAAAGTAAAAACAGCAATTTCTCTCTCTCTCCCTGTTCTCTCTTTCTCAAGTACATAGATATAACAATTTCTAAATAGAATATTAGCAGATCAAATCTAGCAATGTATAAAAAGGGTGATACACCATGACAAATTGAGCTTATTCCAGTTACCTAAGGTTGGCTTAACAAGTAAAATTCATTTATTTTAAATCATCACATCAATGAAATAGTGAGAAGATAAATCATGTGATCATTTCAATAGATTCCAGAAGTAACAATTATACAAATTTAACACCTATCCTTGTTAAAAATTATAAGCAAACCAGCAGTAGGAAGTATTATGGGGGATGCTTGCATTCCCCCAGATTTATATGCTGAAGTCCTAACCTCCCTTGTGTTGGTATCTGGAGACGGGACCTTTGAAAGGCAACCAGTTAGATGAGGTTATGCAGGAGGGCCTGCATGATGACATTAGTACCCTGTGTGAAGAGATACCAGAGAGGTTGCTCTCTCTTTCTCAATACGCTCATTCCATGGAAAGGCCTTGTGAGGACACAAGAAGATAGCCTCCTGCAAGCCAGGCTCAGCACTCTCACCAAGAACCTGACCATGCAGGCCCCTGATCTCAGACTGCAGTCTCCAGAACAGTCAGAAAATAAACTGCTGCTGTTGAAGGTGCCCAGTCTGTGGTGTTTTGTTATGGCAGCATGATAGGAAGGAACTTCTTTAAGCTAATAAGGAACCGAAAAGGGGATCTATAAAAATAACCTGTAGCAAGTGTGATAATGAGTGATGAAATCTTGAGAATATTTCCTGTCAAGTGTGTAATGAGATGTGAATACCCTGTATTACTGCTATGCGGAATTGTAATTGGGGGGTTCCTAAGCAAGGCAAGAAGAAAAGCAAAATAAAGGAGGTGTAATGTTTAGAAAGAAGAAGTAAAGTTAACATTTTTGCAGATGGCTTAATTGTGTATGTGGAGAATTTAAAATAATCTACAGATAAACTCTTAGAATAAGTAAATTATAAAAGAAAGCTGGATACAAATCAACTTATAAAAATCAATTGTATTTCTATATGCCAGCAAAAAGCAAATGGAAAATAAATTTTCCAAGTGGTATCCTATGGAATGCAAAAAAATCATTAAATGCTTTGGAAAGATAGACAGGATGGCTACAAAGAGAATTATCATACGTTAAGTGGGAGGATTTTTAAAAGACCTAATTTGATAGAAGAACATAAGATGTTCATGTATTGAGAGACTTCATGTTAAGATATCATTTGTCCCCAAACTGATCCACAGATTAATATTATCTCATTCAAAAGCTCAGCTATATCCCAGGGTTAGTAAAGAATTAGGTGTCATTAAAACAAAGATGCTGGACGAGGCAGGACAATCCACTTAGCTGCACTCAAGAAACAAAATCCAGTATTGAAAAATTTGAGCTTTAAAATGTGAGAAAAAATGTGGAATTATTAAGCTAAATTCAACTGCTTGAGGAAGACTATAATGTTTCTTCTGTGCTTTGTGCAGTCTTTGAACCCACCATTTCCTTGAGCGCTCCTAGCATCCTGAGATAGTTCACATCCACATTCTCCTGGTGAGGGAACGGGGGCTCAGAGAGCATTTAAGGACTCGTAGACACTCTAAATTCTAGAATGGGGGTGAGAACGGATGCTAAAAATAACAATCCACACAACTTAGGGCATGCATAGTAAATAATAAACGCTATCTAAATTTAAGATACATGCAAATGGGAAAAGGAAGACGATCACAAAGGCAGAAAAGATTAAACGCACGCTTTTAAATACAGTCTTCTTTCAGCTCTGAATGCCTCTTGCCCCTTTATTCCCTGCCAAACTCTTGGTTGTCCTAAATTCTACTGTAGCTTATTTTCCTCTGAGCAATTATCCTTTCCACACAAGCGGAGTTCAGTATTATTTCATTTGTGGAAGTAGCATTGTGTAGGGAATTAAAAGCAAAGCCTCTGGAATCATGCTCTGGGTTTACATCCTAGTTCTGGCACTAAATAGCTGTTCAACTTTGCACAGGTCACTCAGCCTCTCCGTACCTCTGATTTTCTTATCTGTAAAAAAGAGATAGTAAAATACACATAGTAATCAACTTATTGGATTGTTCGAAGATTAAATAAGTTAATATATGTGAAGTGCCAGAACTGTGCCTGGCACACAGTTGATATTATATTATATAGATGAAATCTGTGAGAAATATTATTCAGAAATATCTATCACATGCTTTCAAGATGCCATGGTCTGTGCTAAACTTTGCTGACAGGCAGAAATGAGAGAGCTTCCCCGAAATGAGAGAGCTTCCCGTCTTCTAGCAGGGGAGATGGATAGTAAGTAACAAAACAAGATAATTTCTGATCTCAGAATTTCTGTAAAGGAATTGTGCAGGAATGTGATAGGAGTGGGGGGAGTGTTGTCTACTTTCAGTAGGATGGTCAGGGGAGGGGTGTTTAGACAGAGGGAGGCAACAGTCTTTATTGTTAATGAGGAAATCTTGGGGAAGAACGTTCCAGGCAGGCGAAAAAGATAGTGCAAGATGCCAAGATGAGAACCGGTTCGTGTGCTTGGGAATGAAATAAGACCAGCGTAATGGAAAGCAGCAGAAAGGATAGAAGGTAGAAGATGAGGTCGGTGAGGGGAGCGCAGGTAGGATTATGAAGACTTTGTAGGCCATGGACAGGGACTTTGAAGTCACATCCAGGTAAGTTATAAGCAGTAAAGAGATATGATTTGATGAAAGTTTGGGGAAGATCTCCCTGACTTCTCAGTGGCGACTGGGTGCAAGAACTAGAAGCAGAGGGATAATTAGAGACTGATCGGGCAAGAGATGGGGGAGTAGTGGAAATTGAGAAAAATGGATGGGTTCAGAATAGGTTTTAGAAATGCTGTTTCTTGATTTAAGGGCTAAGGGAACAACAGTGCTCCAAGGTGACCAATCAGATGACAGGGACTGACCATTCTTGTGGGACACTAGTGTATTTACTCCAGGCTTCTCTCCTGGGATTTTTTCATACTGACTCACAATGAATCATTACTTTGCTTCTTATTTCCACTTATAAGAGGAGCTACTTAAGGAAGGGAATATGTCTGTGAGTGTGGTTTTATTTGTAGCGCGAGCACCTCATCCATGGTACGTCATCAGTTCATGCTGGTTAGACTGGACTCAGCACTAGAAGTACAAATGAGGAATTTGAGAGGGGAGAGAAATTATTTACAGCAGAGGAAAAGGTCAAGTTTTTTAGATTAAAAGGCACTTGGGAAAGGGATTTGAAAGATAGTTATATAGAATATAGATCTAACAATGGGGTAAAAGAGGCTTCTAGGGAGAGAAAACAGTGTGTCAAAGTCGGAAAGTAAGGAGGCCAGGTGTGTTCAATGTGTAAGATTATCATTTGGCTGGAGCACAGAGGGCGAGAGAGCCGGGGGGGAAATCACAGAGAAGGTGGAAGCTGGAGCTTGGAACACCGACCTAGGAAATCTGAGCTTCCCTCCACAGGCCCTGGGTCGGGTGGGGAGGGGCCAGGAGGGTTTCCGAGGAGGAAGCAGGTAAACTGATGAGAGCTGTGCTCTAGGACATTTTATCTGGCACGGTGTGCAGAAGACTCTCAGTTTCTCTGCTTATCTTTTTCTAAAAGTGGCTCCTATAGTCATTATAGTTGCCATTTTTCGCTAATCTCTCATTTACATTACTTTATCTTTCACCGGGTTGACAGATTTACCATAACACTTTTTATTAAGACCCATAACTAGATCAACACACATCAAACTACATATTTCTGTGCTGCTTTGACACACACACACACCTCTTGGGACTTGGCTTTCTCTCTCTTCCCCCACATGGCTTCCTACCACTGCCACAGGACAGCAACAGACCTCAGACTTCTTGCTGGAGTCACACAGCTGTGGGGAAGAGGACCAGTTCAGGATCTGCTGAGCTCTTTGCCACATGCTGGCCACGCTCTCCCTGACTTTCACATGACACAGACACTCTGACAGTCACATCTCTGTCATTTAATAACCTCAGTTCAGCTTTTGGGATGCTGTTATTTTTTTCTCATGCCTGAAAACATATTGTTGCCAAGTCCTTCCTTCTAACAACGGAACTTGCTCTTTTTTTCTTTTCTAGAGACAGAGTCTCGCTTTATCACCCTCCACAGAGTGCCATGGCATCACGCAGCTCACAGCAACCTCCAACTCTTGGGCTTAGACGAGTCTCTTGCCTCAGCCTCCTAAGTAGCTGGGACTACAGGCGCCTGCCACAACACCTGGCTATTTTTTTGTTGTGGTTTGGCCAGGGCTGGGTTTGAACCCGCCACCCTCAGTGTATGGGGCCCATACCCTACCCACTGAGCCACAGGTGCCGCCCAGAACTCCCTCTTTCTTTCTCAAGAAGCTTTCTGATTGTGACCGTTGTGCTAGCATTCAAAGGGCAACTGTTTAACAGAAAGTCGACTCTCTTTCATCATTTAGACCCTTGATTTTTTCCATGTTCACTCCGTGTGGATTACACACATCCATGCAGGAAATGCAGAGCCCAGACTGTCGGATTGAACCAAAGCCAAAAGAACCATTCAGACCACATACTTACAGGACAATAAAATCATTTCTCAGCTACAATTAGACTGTTCATCTTTCTTTCTTTGGGGAACCTAAATGATACCATTCTTGTTGGTGCACGAATTTCACCTAAGTGAAGAATTAAAGAAATGATTTCAAAATGTTTCAGTCACCACTTGAATGTGACAAATATACTTAGGCTTCAAAATAAAAGACTATTGAAATGCCACTAAGAGAGTAATATTTTAAGTATTTTCTTTTTACCTGAAAAGTAATATTTTCCATATATTTATTCTAAAAAATATGGAAAGGCTGAAGAAGAATATAAACATCACCAAAGATACCTGTTACATTTTTATGAATATGTACACATTCTTCTGTTCTTTTCTCTATGGATAAATGTGCATGCATAGCAGTTGATTTTTATAAAAATAAAAATTGGATTATAATAGTACAGAATATTTTGTGATATACTTTTTCACTTAACACTATATTGTGAGCATTATGGTATTAAATAATCTGTTGATATGGAATGTGATTAGTCTGTAGAACATTTCATTGTATATCATACAGCTGTATCATAATTTATTTAATTAATTTTATTTTGTGAGATGTTTAGATTGCCACCCTTTGCTATGGAAGATAAAACGTCCCTGCAACAAAACTTTGAGTATATCCATGAAATTTTTAATGAAAATTTTTTAGAGAGCTGAGTCAAAAGGTATTGAAACTATCCTGGCTTTTGATATGTTTACAGTCTAAGACAATAAACCAAGAGGAGTTTGCATCCCTAACTCACAAGGCTGAGATTGGGAGTGGCCCGCTGTGCACACACACGACAAAGCTTGCTGCATATCATTTTTAGAATACTTCAGTTTATACATAACAAAAATTCCCCTGTGGACTTGCTCACAAAACCCCAAATGTAAAAGCCCATTTTCTTGTTGCTTTAGTCCTCACAAATTTAAGTGGGGGGGAATTAATAATCATCAGGCACACTTTTGTCGTTTTTATGCAGAAGTTTGCTTAGTCTTACAAGACTACCGATTAAGAAGTTATGATTGTATAGAACTAAACCTGGGAAATAAGAAGGAAAGAAAGAACTTTCAACAAGATAGTGGTTTCTTCTCTCTTCCTCCCTCTCTCCCCACCTATTCTGCCTCCCTCTCTTCCTTCTTCCCTTTCTTCCTTCCTTCCTCCCTCTTCACTTCCCTCCTTCTTTTTTTTCCTTTCTTCTTTCTTTAAAAGTAGAACAATGCTTGGCTACAAGAACTTAAAAGGAACCAAAAGGCCAACTTGAGCCATAGCATCCTTTGGGTATAAAAACAGATGCTCTGGAGATGACTCTTCTCTTAACACCCCCATGTTCCTTCACAGTCTTTCCTCTTGCTCCTCCGCGTTGTCTCCGTGCTCCCTGTGCATTCCCCAGCCGGAGCACACACACAGTTTCCCATCATCTCACAGCACAGTTCCCTGCCTCCAGTCAATCCTCTCTGCTCTTTTCAGCTACTCTAAGCTTTCCAAGTGATATCTTCTCTTATCTCCTTAGTCTGAGACCTCTACCAATTGTCTCAACACAAGTCCAATAAGCTTTCTGGGATATTTCGTTACCTCTGGCCCAAAGTAATCCTACTGGAATGACATATGCTCAAACCACTCCACACATCTTGCCATTCCTGGGAGACGAATGCTCTTCCTCCTCTCCTTACACTGACTGATGCTGTTCCCAAGGTTGTCTATGCTTGTTTTCCTTTCAACACCTGGAGAAGGGTAGGACAAACACCAGCCACTATCACTTCTGAGAAACTTTCTGGACTCCCCTAACCTGTATCAACCACTTCCGATTCTATTTTCTGGTTTAAATGGTTTTCGTTGAATTTTAATAAATCCTAACTACATTTTAGACTATGCTGTATAAATCTTCAAGGCAGAGATCATGCCCTATGATTCTATATTTCTTGTATTTGCCTTTTATCCTTCAAAGTCTTACATGATGCTTAATAAATGTTTATGATTTTAATGGAATCAGTTCCCATCAATCCTATGTTACCTTTGGACTACATATTACATTCCTGTCCTATGAGTTCCACCTTGAGTGTCCTAAGTTATTCCTCATGCATAAGGTAGATCACGAACTAAGTTGGCCTTGGCTTGGCTCAACAACCACCCTCTTTCATGTTTTTCACACCCCTCTAGACTAACTCTCCTTTACAAGTGCTGGCTCAAAAATTATACTGTGTAGCGTTCCATTAACTCCGGAGAATAGTCAATAAATTTTATTAGGAAAAATGATAATTTCCTTGGCTAAATCCTCAAATAAAATTCAACAAAAGAAAATTATTAAAATCAATGATTGTACAACGTGATTGAAGACACAGGTTTCCATAGCAACATTTGTCAACTTTTGGCTGTGCAGAGGGCCTAGGAAGTTAGATCCCAATATTATTATCCTCCCCTATTATTTTTGCATGGTTTAGATATGTTCTTCTCAAGCAACACTGATAATAATGCTGCCCTTCATTGAGCAACTACTAGGAGTAGATAGTGCTGATTGCTTGGCTCAAACCATTTTATGTAACTCTTAACAAATAATTTTAAAAATATATTTTGAAGATAACAGAATTGAGACTCAGAAAGGAAATTTGTCCAAAGTCACATAGCTGGCTCGGCGGCTGTATCTCAATCGGCTAAAGCGCCAGCCACGTACACCTAAGGTGGCAGGTTCGAATCCCCAGCCCGGCCCGCCAAACAGCAATGATGGTTGCAACCAAAAAACGGCCAGGCGTTGTGGCGGGTGCCTGTGGTCCCAGCTACTTGAGAGGCAGAGGCAGGAGACTCACTTGAGCCCAGGAGTTGGAGGTTGCTATGAGCTGTGATGCCATGGCACTCTACCCAGGGGGATAGCTTGAGGCTCCGTCTCAAAAAACAACAACAACAAAAAAAAACAAAGTCACATAGCTAGCACATAGATAGTCACAAAGCAAGCAAATCATCTCATCTTTAGCAGAAACAAGGTAATATTGCAATTCCCAATCCTCATTAAAAAAAAATTTGTTTTCTTCCTTCAGTGTTCTCTTGGCCTTCTTTGACATGAGGGGCTGTTAAGCAAGCAGAATTTAAAAATACTGTTGAGCTGTGCTGCTATTCACAAATTCCACTTCAAACAGAAACAATGCACAGTGCACCACCATCAAAAGCTGGTAGCAGACTGGCACATTGACCACCAGAAACTCGCCACCCAGCCTTGTGTGGTTAGTGGCGCCACTCAGACAGGGAGGTTAGAAACAATCATGTTTTGATTGTACTGATCAGTCTGGGAATATTATTTCATTGAAACTTATTTTATAATACAGTAATTTAAATACATTCATTTTTTGTTTGTTTTTTAGAAATTATTTTTTACTTTTATTTATATATATTAGTCATCTTTTTTTTTTAGACTTTGGTAAAAACAAAAAAAATTGTTTGCTATTTGTATTTTGTCTTGTGTATTCTGTAACAAATAAGTAGTAAATGATTATGTTTTCAAAAAAAATTGCACAACTCTTGTTAAAGCTATATTGATAGGTACTTTCTATTTTGGTTGCTGATACAATGTTATCTTTCTTTTTCTAATATTATTTTGTACTTCTTTTTTAGATAGGAATATATTGATTTTGTATAGTTATTTTGAAGTTAGCTATATTGCTGAATTTTTTTATTGCTTTTGGTAACTTGCAAGTAACTTGATAATTCGGAAGTAATGAAATTTGTATTTTTTTTAACAAACTATTGGGATTTTTAAGTTATCATAATTGTACTAGCTAGGATCTTCAACTTTATGAGGAGTGGTGGTAATGAGTACACTTATCTCATAATTGATTTGTAGATAATGCTTTTGTTTCCTCATAAAATCAATACATTTGTCCCAATGTTATCTTCAATGATTATGTCAATGTTTTGCCTGTAGTTGATGTTCTGTAAATATTCATGGAATAAAGGAGACTTAAAAAAATAAATAAGTAAATACATTCATTTTTAAATTACAAGGAAAATATAAAATTTGTTCTATAAATTTTGGATTCAGTCAAAGCCTAACGGTTCCCCATCCCTGAAGTTGAATTTGTGTTACCTCTTCCAGCGATAAGTAAATCATTGTATTATTTGAAAACAGTAATTTTGTGAGGTCAATTTTTAGAAAAATCCCAAACTGCAATGTTTAGCTTTTAGCTCCTTTGTGGACAGGTCTAATTCTTATTTCTTATGATGGTCCTATTAATATTTTCTATTGCCATTTTTCAACTAAATATTGTGCTTTATTTTATTTTATTTTATTTTATTTATTTTTTAAATATTGCACTTTCTTAGAGCAGAGATCGTTAGCTCTTTCAGCTGTTCCTCATGTGACTTGGCTTCAGATCCTACACCCTCTGCATTGCTCTCTTTTGGACAAGCTTTAGTTGTGTCCATCAATGTCCTTCTTAAAATTTGATGAAACCCAGCACTACATACAATACCCCAGATGTTTTCTACCTGGTACAGACTTCATTGAAATTATCACTTTTTTCATCTAGATACTTCTACCAATGTAGTCCGAAATTGCATTAAGTTTCCTGTCAATTAAGTATTTATTTGTTCATTTTACACTTGCTATCAACTAAAACCTTATGGGTTGTTTCACATGGATTATAAATATTATGAAATTTATTAATGAAAGTAATTTATAATATTATAAACTACAAAATAAAATGGAATAAAAAATGAACTATACATAATGCAAAAAGAATTATAAACTACTATACCAATGTGATTTATTAATATTAGTACAGCAGAGTGAGCCACATTTAAAGAAAAGATGTACAAAGAACAAATTTTAATTGGTATGTACACTTACTTCCTTCTAAAAATTCCCTATATCATTTTGTTAAAAATCAGGCCAATCTGCTTGCAAATAATCTCTGTAACTAGGAGCTTTATCACCCATGGACTCTAATATTTTTTAAACACTCTAGTGTTCAACTTTAATCAAGGAACTAGGCAACACAGTTTTTATTATGCAGGTTGTTCTGGACAACCATTATCAGGTCGAATGTTTATACTTAAGGTGGAGTCTCTTCATCCAATGCACACACGAAAATTACAACATTTGATAGCTGCTTGAAGGAAAACTGCCATTCTGGAAAAGCAGGTATTATTCTGCCTAAGAATTAGAAACAACTGTTCATTTTAGTTCAGAAACTTTTACTAAACTCTTAGAAAGTGAATAGCATTAAAGCAGATGCTTTAAAGGGTACAAAGTCAATGGGATTCCTGTTTTTATTTTGAGAGAAGACAGGTATTTAAATACATAAATAGGGCTTGGTGCCCGTAGCACAGTGGTTATAGCGCCAGCCACATACACCAAGACCGGTGGGTTAGAACCTGGCCTAGGCCTGCTAGACAACAGTGACAACTGCAACAAAAAATAGCCAGGTGTTGTGGCGGGCACCTGTAGTCCCAGCTACTTGGAAGGCTGAGGCAAGAGAATCACTTGAGCCCAGGAGTTTGAGTTTGCTGTGAGCTGTGACAATACAGTACTCCACATAGGGTGACATAGCCAAACTCTATTTCGAAAAAATCCAAAAAATACATAAATAGAAGTACATTCATATAAAATCATCATCAATGAGTCCTGTTTGGTATTTACTCAACACTTTATAAAATAATAAAGATCACTTAGGAGCAACATCAATTACCTTTAAGTTATCTAGAACTTTCAGTTAACTTTCAGTTAACCCAGGAGGCCCCAAGTTTTCCACATCTTCAGTAATAACATCAAGGCACTGATAAAGTTTCTGGTTAATGAGTTAACAAACATCAAAATTCAAGAAACTCCAGTAAGCAAGTCTAGCTAGAGTTAACGTGTTTACCGAGGATGAGAGCTGATAAAGTTACACTGGTGGGTAGGAGCCGGATGGAAAGGGCCTTATGTTGAAGGCCCTCTCTGCACTCTTTAGATAACCTCTCTTCATGTGGGTGAGGAAATCAGAATGACTCTGCCACTTCTATCTCTCACCCAAACTCAAGGGCGGGCCCATAAGCTAGGCCTAGGCAACCATGTTGATCAGGATGGGCAAGCACTGACCCAGCCCAGCCTACTCAGGGTCATGCTCTGGACTTTTCTATTACAGATGCTGAGAAAGGAAATTTTTCTTCAGAGGGGTTGTTCCATTGTCACCGTGGGAGTGCTGGTGGGGTGGGGGAAGGGAGGCAGTCAGCACCACCTTGATGCCAGGTGGAAACAAAGGGAAAAACAAAGCACCACGGAGCCCTGATGTCACCATTTGTCACCGAATGAAACTAGGTCTGCCCCAGCACTTTAGAGTTACGCTACCTAATAAATCCCATTTATTGTTTAGGTTGGTTTGAATTTTTTTTTTTTTTTTTGAGATGGAGCCTCAAGCTAAGCCCCTGGGTAGAGTGCCATGGCATCACAGCTCACAGCAACCTCCAACTCCTGGGCTTAAGCGAGTCTCCTGCCTCGGCCTCCCAAGTAGCTGGGACTACAGGTGCCCACCACAACGCCCGGCCATTTTTTTTTTTTTTTTTTGGTTGCAGCCATCATTGTTGTTTGGTGGCCCGGGCTGGGGATTCGAACCCGCCACCTTAGATGTAAGTGGCTGGTGCCTTAGCTGCTTGAGCCACAGGCACCGAGCCTTGAATTGTTTTTTGTTGTTCACAACCAAATTGATTTTAACTTAAAAAAGTTAAACATAACTTTAAAATTTATGTTATCATCGTATATGATTTTATATCATGACATTAATACCAAATGTACTTTGTAAGTATTACATACCTATATCAGGTATATATGTACATGCATACACACATATACATTTATACATAGATTCCATACATTTGTATATATGTGTGAGTCTGTCTATCATCTATCTTCTAGCTCATCTGGGCTAAAATACTGTGCCCAATTACCCTTATCTAAACTTTGTTGCAATTTCAACCTCACTTTTGACAAGGAATAGTCTCTTTCCCTGTATTTTATATGCAAAATAGATTTTTATTAATATTCCAAATAATGAAGATTCTTTAAGAGTGAATTTGGTACAATGAGCTGAGTTTAGGGATGTGACTAAAGCCTGTGGATGCTGAGTGATTGTTTAACATACCCCTGTGGAAGGCAGGCTCATGAGGCCTCCACACATCTATGCCTTCATTATGGCCAACTCGAGTGCTTGTGCAGCTTCTAACTTGAAATGAATATCTAAATTCTGAATGTACTATCCAGTACTCTATTTATATTAGAGAACACTACAATCTTAAGCCTTGATTCATAATTGGTCATAATTTTATGATGCATCATAATAAGTCATGTCTGAAGTAAATGTTCTAATTATAAATGGTGCTGCTTTTTTTAAAATCAAAATCCATTTTAATGGAGAATCACTTCTAATACCTTTACTGGTAAAAACATATTCCAAAAAAAGAGAAAGTAACTTCCACTTTTTTTTTTCCTGACTGAATGAGACCTCTAAAAGCAAATGCTCATCTATAAGGCATGGATTTTATTTTTAAGCAAAAATTATATTACAAGTGATAATTTATTGAACTGATGCATAGAAAAGTTACATTGAATTTTCCCAACAATTTAATCAAATATAATAATGCAATAATACTGTAAGTAGTCTACACATGTACATGAGTACACCTACAATAATTTTACCAGTTAAATGAGAATGCTTTCTTATTTAAAGTAATAAAACAATAAGCTTTATTATTTTTTGATTGACTAATGAACCTCAGCTTTGGGTATAATACAAGGTTAATTGCTGAATGTAGTCAGAGGCCTGGCTGGACCTTATATGAACAGTTTAAATTTAGCCACGTGAAGATACTTGATACCTATAACAAACCGCCACCAGAATTCAAATATTTGGTTTGTTTCAGTACTTTAACAAACAGGGCTAACCAAATTCCACATAGAATTGGGTCAAATCAAACTCACTTAGGAGGTTAATGCTCGGCTGATACAATACAATATACACTTTTAAAAATGCATTGTTTTTTTGTAATGTCAAATATCTGTGTTTGTTTTTAAACTACTAAGAACAAAATTTAGCACAAGCTGGAAATTATCTTGTCTTTTGGTACTTAAACTAGGGGCTGCACATTAAAATCAGCTGCGAAACTTTAAGAACAGAATCATGCCTGCTTCCACTTCAAGAAATTCTGATTATGTGGCTTGGGATAGGGCTTACATGTGATTTTTGAAAGCTTCTCAGGTGGTTTTTAACATGCAACTAAGTTTGAGAACAATTGGCCTAAACTTCCCTAATCCTCAAAGTATTATTTACAGAGAAAGGTAATAAAGAGAACGATAATCTATTCTTATACAAACAATGGTGCCAATTACCTAATTTCCCAGAACTTTGGTTTCCTTGTCCTTAAAATGTGAATAATGCTATACGTCTCTTGGGATATTTTCAAGGATTATGAGGATAAAGCATGTGGCCCAGAATAATGCTTATTAGGAGTAGCGTATTTGGAGTGAGATGCTCAAATCCTAGGAGGGATCAGGCAGGGCCCCAGGCCAGGTCAGGATGAGAGGGGTCGATGGGACGACAGTGAAACTGGACAGACTCGATCGCATCCCCTGCTTAGTTCTTGCCAACTGTCATGTAGAAATATACATCAGTGTTCCCAGAGCTTCTGATTTTTTAAGAAAAGAAAATTTAGATATTTTAAGCATGAAATTTCTCTGCTTTTGATGCAACCAAACAACATATTTCTATGTCACTAATTTTCTACTCAGGATAGTGTTAATTTCCTTTTATAACATAAACCTACCTCGTGTCATGTGGTTGTGGATAATTTCAGGATTTGTTTTTGTTTTAGGATCGTTTTCATTAAATAATTAAGTATTCATTTCTCTCTGCTGCCAAGTATTTCTTCCTAAGTGGATCAAGGATTTCTAGCTATGACTTGGCATAATACGAGCATGTAATGACTCTATTCCTCTTCAGATCTTGTGCAGTTAAAACAAAACGTGTCCACGGGGCATCTTTCCTCACCTTGTTAACGGCACGATTGTATCTTTCCTTATTCATATCTCCCCTTCTCTAACAACAAGTCTGATGTGTGATCCTGGGATTCTTTCTCCAATTTCGACCCAAGTAATTTGCTAGAGTCATCACTTAATTTTTTTTTTGTGTGTAGTCGTAACAAATGCAATAATATCTCTGGCTATTTGAATCGCACCGGTAAGGCTTAGTTTCTTCTAAGGAACACCACATCTTATTCTGCTGTATCCAAGAATATTATGTAGCTTCACTGCCGCTAATACTTGCAGGTATAAGTGAATGAAAGCAGCCTCTTTATCTCTTCTTGAAGAAAGCTAACAACCTTATATTATGCCAATACCTCTGGTTCTCATGAGGTAGATGTGAAGTGTGTTGAGTCCCTCCAATAAGAACGCTGAAAGTTTGCATTTCCTGCCACAGCAGCCAAACTTTGCTGTTGGATTTGCTGAGAATCCCTGTCACCAGCCTGAGCCATGGAGAAAACAGATGACATAAAGAGTTTCCTCTGAATTATGGCTTTAAAAAAACCTGTTCAATGTTTTTAAACATCAAACATTTGTTCGAAGCTTACAATCACGGTAAAGAAGTTTAGGAGACAGAACGAAGAAGACTGATCAGAAGGCACAGAATGAACTGATGGTTGAAAGAGGTTTCTTTGTGAAAGGTGCTTTTCTTCAAGCAGGCCTCCAAGAGAGTTGCATGTGAGATTAGTCAAGGTCTTCACCTACATTAGGGTCTCTTGAAAACAATGGCTTCATCGTGAACACCTCCTTGTATGAATACAGGCTTACATAAGTAAATTAGAAAACATTCAAATGCCTGGACCAGATGATAATTAAATGACATCTGACTTGATAGTGATAAATAATATAAAGTTATACATGGTTTTAAGTTGACTCATGGTTAATTCATAAAATTGGCTCTTGTTATGAATTACTCTTTTCTGTTAGAACAGAAAAGATAAACAAAGGACATTTTCTGTGGAAACCTAGCATTTGTAGAAGCCACCGTTTCACTTCGAGGAAGGCTGCCATAATTGCCACCAGCCTTATATACTTGTTGAAGGACAATATTTTCCTTACTTTTCTATGGCAGGTACAAAATAATAGAACTTTAAAAAATTGTACAATATGACCCCTTGTATGCACGTAATATACATAGACACAAGTCTGGCTTGCTTTCTTTTTCTTTCTTTTTTTCCCTCTTCCTCTTACCTTCTCTTCTTCCTTCTTTGTAACCAAGAAATAAATAAACATTCAATGCTGCAATATAATCAACTTTAGTGGGAGTTTAATTACTACTATTTAGTGAAGTTTTGCTTAAAGACATTAACTAAAAACATACCAGACAATTTTATTTCTTTGTAAGAAAGAAGAATTCTACTAGGAAGTAGAGGCCGTTCAAATATTTTACATGCTCTATTTAAAGTAGGGCACCTGCTGGCAGTTTTTCGCAGAATCATAGAAAGTTAGGCTTTCTAAGACCTGAGTTAGTTTCTAAATTACATTCTTCATTTAATAGATGAACAGACCGAGACCCTGACAGCTGAATATCATCCACAAATAGCCAGGATTTAAACCCAGGTCTTCGGACTCCAAGCCAGCAGCTTTTTCAACTCTGCCAAACAACCAACTTAAAAATAAATAAATAAATACAAAATGAAAACTCCAAGTCCATAATTCTCAGCATAAGACTTATTAAAAACTTAATAAGCATAAGGTTAAAAATAACCCCTCTATTTGGAGAAAAAGTCAACCAGAACAGTAACAGACAGTTTCAGAGACTTTTCGTTCATACGCTTACATTTCAAATAGTAGTTTTGATAAGTTGTGCTTCGTATAACACTTCACTCCACCTTGGTGAGGTGAAAGAGTGGTGCCGGAAAAATGTTGGTCTTGCTCAACATGATGAACTGTAATCACTTAAGTTAGTTCTGATATTCATATTCATTGCCAAAAATTAGATTAGACTGGGGTATTGAATGTTGTGTTATAAAGAATGTGCTGTGAATGGAACATGGGTTTGGCATCAGCAAATTCTGAATTCCAGTCCTATACCGCTACTTCCCAGCTGGGTGTCTCCTCAGGAAGCGCAACCTCTGTGAGCCTTGGTTTCATTATCTGCAAATTGGACATATAAAGCATGTGGAGGGCTCCTCTGGGAACTCCATCAGATGCTGAAAGCTAAGTGTCTGCATCTCATGCTCACCCAGGACTGATACCTCATCCCTGAATTTTAACAGCATTGATAAGTAAAGGAGTTGGTGAGCTTTCTGAGCTGTGCTAGGTTGACTGGTTTGGAGATGTCAGAAACTCCTTGAAAGACTGAGCACCCATTAAAGAAAACATTCCTATTTTTAAGTCTTACTTCTCATAAGCCATTTAGTCCCAGGTCTACTGGCGGGTTGAAAGGCTTTCTCAGAAGCACTGCTATTTTATAGTTTCCAAGGTGAACTTAACCCCTTTTATTGACTAGTCTAGTACAGAGAGGGTGCTCATTAAAAGCTTGTTGAAAAATGTCACTGAGCTTTGCATTAGGCCTGAGCATGGTACATATCTTCATATACACACACACACACACAGGCACTGTGTGAATGTAAACTCAGGGGCAGGCACTTAGCTCATTTTGTTCACAGTTATATTCTCAGAGCTTATAGTAGAATTTGGCAGATAATCAGTGTTCAAAAATGCTTATTGAAGGCAGCACCTGTAGCTCAGTGGGTAAGGTCCTGGCCACATATACCGAAGCTGGCGGGTTTGAACCCAGCCAGGACCAGCTAAAACAACAATGACAACTGCAACAACAACAAAAACAACAACAATAAAAGCTAGGCATTGTGGTGGGCACTTGTAGTCCCAACTACTTGGGAGGCTGAGGCAAAAGAATCACTTAAGCCCAAGAGTTAGAGGTTGTTGTGAGCTATGACATAATGGTACTCTACCAAGGGCGACACAGACTCTGTCTCAAAAAAAAAAAAAAAAAAAGAGTTGATTCTTAAAGGTGATAATCACAGCCATAGACAGGTCTGGGGCTGGCTGATGTGCCTTGAAAGATTTGCATGCCATAAAGCAATGTTTAGCATTCTCTCCTGCATTGCAGAGCAGGTAGAAAATGTTCTGTGTTCGTCATGCTGATGTCAACAGGCAAGTTGCCTA